>NW_010589586.1:38888-88037 GCF_000705375.1 Tinamus guttatus
TTTTTTCTTTTTTTCTTTTTTTTTTTCCTTTCAAGATAATTCTTTATCTAATGATGCTGCAAGGTCACAAAATCCTCAGGAGCTCACCTGTCTTTGGGCATACACCAGAAGGAGCATATAGTGTAGTTTACATTTACATTTGAGAGAATTCATAGTGGCATGTTTGTAACTTCCTAATGTACACCACTAAACTATACGGCTTACCTGAAAGTGGTTTTTCTTTTGGATATCTTTCCAATTTCATAAAATAAAAGATCACTTTGAGTTTTTTCATCTTTGCTCAGGATCCTGGGAGGTTTTTATATCCCATCTCAATATGGGATCCGATTATGTGATTTCTATGTACAATTCAGAGCAGGAATTTTGATGCTGACTTTGTATTCCATCTCCCCTTGTAACAGCCTTGTAACAGCATGCTGTTTCTTCTGTGTTCAGGTTCCAAGCTGAAGATAGCATTGTCATAGTGGAAGTATATAGAACTTGTTTTTTTAAGTATATTTTCAGTGCATATCTCCATGTCTGGAAAGCTGGGCACTTTTTGGTCATCAATAATGTTTCTTAGTTAAATATTTAAGAGCATCACGATGCACAGAGAAAGTTGATGTGTTTTTTCTTTACCAACTTTTGTTCCTGTATCAATTCAAGGATTGTGTAACTTTCAAAATAAGATCCTTTGGATGAAAGCTTAGAAGCGATCTATGTCAAAAGTATATAGAAAAAAAACTTTTAAGAGACAAAAAAGCCCCTTGATGATCCTTCTAGAAAGGGTAAGAGGGTTGTCTGAGAGTTCAGTTCAAAACATATATCTACCTCTAGCTACTATAAGATCTGCTGTGTATAACTTTAGTGCTATATCCTAGAATTGCTTTTTTTTTGCTTTCGTAGTACTGATATTTACCTGAAGAGCTTTTTGCAGTATGGAGACATTCACGAAGACACACTTTTGTTTTCTCTGAATATAATGAAAAAAAATCATATTTAGGAGGATCTCAGTGAAATGGACTCTTAAACACCTGTAGAATTTTGACTCTGATCTCTGTCGAGTCTTCTGAGAGTGGAACTGCGTGAGGTTTTTCTGCTTTAAAAAAAAGGAAAAGGCAAGTTCTCTCTTTGGTGGGAAAACACTGAACTGCCTGTTAAATGCTTTAACCAGCTAAAAATTTGGAATGGCCATTATAGAGTTCTCCCACTAGAGGGTGGCAGTGCCTTTCCTTTTTTGTAAGGCTGTGCTTGTCCGTTCTCACATGCACTTCCTTATGTTTTTGTATACCTTGAATATAGCAATAGAGACTAGGTATGGAGAAGGATGAGTTGAAAATATTTAGGATATGTGGAATATATTAGATGGATAGTAGATATATTTTTTTTTCCTATTTCAGGTTACTTATATTTGGATCCTATGAAAGAGAAACAAATGTTCACTGCACAATGGAGCTGAGCAGCAATGTTTGGGAAGAAAAATCAAGGAGTTCTATTAAAACGGTAAAGTCTTGGCGTTTTGCAGTACATCTGTTGTTCTTAATACATTGCCTAGAAAGCAATTTTCTAGGTATTTTTTGGACTGTCAGTGGATAGTTTAGCAAAAGTCCCTTATGCTTTTTTGTTTACTCTTTAATACAAAGCTTAACTGTCAAATTGACCTGGATGTGTATATAGCTGCATGTTCAATTATCACAACTGTGCTTGAAAACATACCTAGCCTGAATATTTAAATTATCAACTGTCTGTCTGCATTAAAATTAATAGTGTGAAATATACATTTAATAGCCCAGTTGTTGGAGGAGAAAAATGAATATTTAGATGTAGGGAATAGGATTCTCTTACTGGGCAATGCATTCCAGGCTGATATGAGTGTTGAAGACATGTGTGATCAGAGTAACCCATTTATTTATCTCCCTCCTCTGTATTTTGAGGAAATGCAGAGGGAATTTCCATATACCGCTCAATTTTTGGAGCATATAAAACTTACCCTGTCTGCTGAAGAAAAAATACTTATACGTGTCTGCAAATATAGAAAGTAGGAGTGTTAGTGGTATTGTAAGTTAATCTGTTACTAATTATCGTACTTGACAACATGCAATTTAGCAGCATACAGCCTACAAATTGCATTTCTGCCTTTTGTGTGGAAATGAGAGACTTTTTTCTTCTCCCTACTAGAGCAGCCTTTAAATTTCACAGTAGCAATACTGTGCTAGTCATCAGACTGCACTGAGCTTACCCTGAGCAAAAAGTAATAAGCCCATTGTAACAGAACAGTGAAGTCTTATAAACCTTTTTAAAAAGCCCTCGTATGCAAAGAAATTAGTAGAATAAAATTATTGTGCATTCTAAATTTTACTGTCTGCTTTGAGGGCCCCTAGCTTTAAGCCCCGTACCTTCTGTTGTATTTACTGCGCCGTGGAACACAGACTGAAGCTCTGTTGGGAAATGAGGGTCATTTTCCCAGTGGAGTGACAACAATGTAGAATTTCAGCATCCTATCCAGTTTATGAAATTAAAAAGAATGCATTTTGCATTGTTTTGAAAATTTTGACGGGTGCTGTGATGCTTGTTTTCAACTTACTTTTGCCTAAAAGACTTTGTGAATGAGCAACAAAAACAGTGGCCTATTCTTGTTGTCCTAGGTGCTGTGCTCTTAGTCAGTTGAAATACTTGAAGGGGCAGTATAGATTCATCCTTCCTCTCTTAGCAAGAACAAATACTTGGTTGCAATTAGGTTTTTAAGAGAAGTATGGGAGAGGCAGGAAGGGAATCAGCAAGGAATCTCTGTGCAGTGAGAAACTTCTGAGAAGAGCTTGCTAAAACTTGCTTCCACAGCAAAACTTCATCTCAGAAGCCTATGACAGTTCACGCTTCTGAGAAGAGCTTGCTTAAGTTTTGCTGTGGAAGCAAGTTTTCATCTCAGAAGCCTATGACAGTTCAGGACCAGTCAGCTGGGTCTGTCTCAACCTCCTGTTTACCCATTCCTGACACTACTGCTGATGCTCATGTGGTTGTGAGCATTCCGTAGTGTGTGGTGACACTGCGATTGTGACAGCAGATGGCAGCAGGACTAGACTAATGACGATTGGAAAGGAATTACTCCTGTGTAAAACTATACCAAAGCACTTAGGGTGAGACTCTCAATAATCCATCTTCTCTTTGAATTCCTAAACCCTAATGACAAGTTTTTAAAATGCCTGAAGCTTTTGTAAATCCAGGCCTCAATGCACAGAAGTTTTATCTATCTTACGTCTAGTCCCTCGCTAAGAATTGTCCAAACACTGCCAGAGAGCATTCTTCAGATCACTCCTTGATCTGAATTGCTGAATCTGTAGACCAGGGACCTGCTATCAGTGTCATGATTTTGATGTGCTCAACCTTGGCTTCCGGGTGACTAAGCAGGTGGCCTGAGCATCTGCGCCTTAAGAATCTGCATCTCGGAATCCTAACACAGTAGAATAAGGAAATGGGAGAACCAGCAATTTGCAGAACTACCTTGCTTCTCCATTTATATTCAACAGACATAGCGAAATGACAGAAGTTTCTCTCCCTAGGAAAAAAAGGTTAAATATGCAAGTTAATTCATAAAACATCAGGAGATCTTGCTGGGTGGCAAGAGCCTTACAAACTCCCTCAGCAAAATAGGAAGTGTTGATAGCACACTTAATGATGGAACTTATTTAACATTCATGCAGTTACAGTTTCTCAGGAAAATAGGTCACTATTACTATAAAGAAAAAATAGTGTCTTCCAGACAAAAATGTACTTATCTTATTAATGTTTTCTGTGACTTATAGCTATAATGCAATATTAATCATAATGCAGCTGATCACGTTACTTAATATCTTCATAATATTAAATCCTTCACTTAATGCTGATGTGTGCAATGATTGAGATTAAGTTGTTAGTTTCCAAATTTGTTTTTTATTCTAAAGGGGAATGATAGACTAAATGGAAGTGGACAGTAAATATGTTTTGGCTTAAAACTATCTAATTTGTAAAAGCGTCATATTAGCATTAAAATGCATAATCTGATTTGGTCTACGTTCCACAGTGTCCCTGAGGAAAATTCTGAGAACTTTCGGTGCTTAATACTGTGGCATTTTCATTCTTCTATTATGTTAGCAGCAGTGATAAGAGATTAGACAGGTTTAATACTTTGTAATGAATGTTGGTGAGACTTTGATCTGATTCTATTATTTATGGAATATTCATAGATGATACAATTGAGTTTGAAAAACAGATTGTGTATTTGAACATATCCAAAGCATTATTGAAGTGTCTGTTATAATACAAAGGTGTTTTATGCCTGTAAGTGTTTATCAAATCAATTCGAAACAGCAGTAAGACTTCAGAGAGAGATGATTTGGCACATTCCTGTGTGAAATATGTAAACATTGTTAAATAACTTAATTAGTAGTACATGCTGCTGGAATTAACATTAATCACTACAGCGCTATGCAAAACTTAAATTATGTGTGAATAAGATGTGGTAATTAGGCTGCTAGACAGCACCGGATTGCTGGGCAGGAATTTTGGTACACTGCAGGTAGTTAGATGTGTAGATGTTAAATCTAAGTAAGTGGCATCATGACTTTTCATGATTGTGTCCATTGAGACGAAAGTTATAAACCCTGGTTTGATCTCCACAACCTGAAAGAATTGTTGGGTTTTCCTTGGGTTGCAGTTGTTTAGAGGGGACTCTTGGCTGTGTTAAACTTGCAGGGCCTTGACTGCTCTCCAGCTATGCTGCTTTTCACAGTATGGAGAGGGGTGACACTTTTGTCTGTGACCGCAGCAGTGCTGAAAGCAGTGCATGAAGAATGTAGTTGTCCAGAAATAAGAAATCCTGTTTCCTACCAACTCCTGAACATGACCAGCAGGTTAAGCAGAACCTGTTCATTTTCTGTAGGTACCGATTCTTCTGATGGGTAAATTAGTCTTCCGTGACCCATAGAAGCTCTTGTCAGTAGACTGCTGTGTTCTGCTTGCTCTTATAGCCAGGAGGTGTGTATATACTGCAAATAGTCTGTGCTTTTTGTTGGTGGTGTGAATGCAGAGTATTAGGAGATCACCTATGCATGTGCACACTCTTGAACGTTCTCTGTGGGCATCTGTGTCTTTTCCCGTTGTTGTCTTGGACTGCTGAATGGGATCACAATTCTTAAGTAATGCTACAGTTACGGAAAATAATCGTGAGGCAGCCTCCTGGGTTCCAGTTTCTTCCAAACTTTCAAACTATTTGTTTGTTTTTTGCTCTTCTGCTTTGTAGAACATCAAATGATGTGCCTCATCAGATATCTAGATATTGCTAGTTGTAGAAATTAGACATGTCAACAAATACAAAATGCCGATAACTCAAAGCAGTCCTTATTTCTAACTTTTACACAGATTGCTTAGTGGTGGAAAATAAAACATATCTATGCCAAATTTTCTTTGGTCTGTCTTCTATATAGAAGTTGAAAACCACAAGAGAAAGTTTCTATTAAGATTAAAGTAGTGAACTTTAAATAATCCAGATTGAACTGGAGTTATGGTACATCTTTATATTCATTTTAACTAATACTGTATTTGAGCTGGTGCTGTAGGAACAGCTACAGTTTTGTGTTCATAGTTTTTATGTATGCAGTTCTGTCTTCTATAAATATAAACTTAAATACAGAGTTTGCATTTCATGTTTTCCAGAGTAAGTATTTTCCTCTAAAACACTACATGCAGTAGCACATACAGATTTCTGTTTGCTTTAGTTGTCTTGGAAGCCCACAGGTATATTATGAAATAATGTAACAGAAATAATTTCCCAATTAAGATAAGTTCCCATCACTTCAAGAACTCCACTTGCAAATTTCCCTCTTTATTCTGCACATTGAGTGCTGAACACTGGAGTAATTGATAGGGAAGACCAGTGACGTCCATCTCTAAATACTGCATTCTGAATGTGTGGGCTCATGTACGTGTGCACATACGTTTATAGGTCATGATCTTCATTCTTTCTGGGAGATTGCACTACCACATGTATTTTTGCAGGAAAATTTATCAGTAATGTTGATATTGCTGTAGATAAACTAGGTGGGACACTTTAAAAGCAAAAGGATATTTCTCAGTCTTTCATAAAAGTAAATCTCCTTTATTACAGTTTAAGGGAAACTTAAAGGTATTCTAATGCAATAACATACAAATGTAAAATGAGAAATGTAAGTCAAATTCAGCACCTCCTGAAATGAATGGCCTGAAGATATTGAACTGTAATGTCAAAATTGAAGCAACTGTAAAACATTAATTTGTAAATACAAGTAGTTAAACGCCTCACAGCTGGCATTTCAGTCTGCTTATTTAACAGTCTGCCATTTCAGAACTTAATCCTATCAAAAGAAAGGAGGAGGATTAAAGCAGGAGAAGCTTTTTGAAAATGTCACTTTTTATGAAAATTCATGGTCTTGTAAAATTTGATAATATTTGTAAATACAATGGGGAATAGTTCTGAGATTTGTGTCTTACGTAATATTCTGTAATCCGTCTTTCAAATAAACTTGAAGGCCATCAGGATTTTTTTTTATCTCCTGCTAAACATTTGAACATTTGGACAGCAGGCTTCAGAAAGCTTTTCCTGTGAATTTTCTGCAGTGGTGGAAAGCAGAGCCCCCCCACACCTTACTGCATTTACCAGCAGGCTGCACTAAATCTGAGTTTATAAACAAAACTCATCTGTGTTAGACAGGTTCTGAGGGGGGGAAAAAAGTTCTTCAGATACGTATTTTTCTTATATAGTAAAATACGTATTTTTCTTATATAGTAAAATAAATCTGTTGTTTTTAGGGTGTGTAATGGCGATTTAAACAGGAGCTCATAACTGAGCTGTAGTCGCAGCTACTATCAGTGATCTCTGTTCAAAGGGACTCCCAACTTCATATTTTGCAGGATATTGCACTCTAATCATAACACTGCCTCTCTGTGATTATTAAAAAAAAAATAATGAAAAAGTGTAAGCCCTTTGGAAGATGTTGGGTGAATTCACCTTTGAAGACGGTACTGACAGTACCCAGTGGGTATACCATATTTCTTGTCTTAGTTTAAATACAAGTTCACATTAAAAATAAAATTTTTAAGTAGACAGTACAGGGAATTTGCAACCATTTCTAAGGAAGAGCAAAGATGAGCGACACTGTTTTAGTATCATTAGATACACTTTTTTTTTCTTTTTGTATTCTTGTCATCTGTTCTATTGCATGACCAAATATTGAATGCAGGAAAGAGTTTTAAGTAGATTTTGCAGCAGCTGTGTGTCTCATTTGTAAAGAACTTGATTTACAGTGATAGCTGATCTAGCTAAATAAATAGATGGGCGATGCCTGCAAGCTAACTTTGTTTGCATAAACAGTATGGCCTATTGTATGAGAGATAACAGGGTTTTATTGACCAGAGTCAACAAACTGGACTCTGGGTAATTCAGTGTATTTCTGGAATGACTTTCTAAACTCTCCTGTTGTGTCCTCTTCTCCAAAGTCCTCCAGTAAAGCCAGCCAGCAGCTCAGACTGGGGATGATTGCATGTGGTGAGGGTGGAGGGAAGATGATGGGAAGGGTGGCAAGTTCAGGCCTTTCCTCTTTTTAAAAATGTTGATACAAAAATGAATTATGGAAGTTTGCTTTCTGGAAAACATGCTTTCTGAAAGCATATATTTGGGTTTGGGATGTGGTGGTGGTAGAGTTTTGCATATGCAGGTGCAAAACTCTTTAGAAATCTAACTTCACGTTTTCAGAAGTCTGATGTGGATTTTTTTTTTTCTTTCAAAAATCAAGACTTTTGTCTTAAGATCCACAAAGATCTCTTCTTAAGAGGAGGATGAATATAAGCACCTAACAAGAGGTTATTGTAAGAAGGGGTGTAACAGTTCCTTTTTATGCCTACCTTCACCCCCACCTCCTCCAGGTGTCTTTTAGGTTGTTGTTTTTATGAACTCAAGCGAGTTAACTAGTTTGCATTCTTGGAATCAAGGTAATAGTGTTGGTACATGAGTTGTGCCTTACGTTTGTCGTATTTATTCAATGGAACGTTACCTCAAAATAACTTTTTTCTTCCTTTCTCTCTCTCCCTTTCTCCCTCTTTAAACACAATTAAATGTTACTCTGTGTTAACACTGGTCTTGCAGGGTGGAACTGAACATCTGGAGGAGACAGAGTGAATGAGAATCGAGTTTGGAATATTTCTGTGGTCATTTTCAGTTTCACTGTCTAGAATACTGTGGCTAGAACACCAGGAGAGAAATCTTGTCATATTCAGCAACAGTGCCCACCAAACACATAATATTGCTGCAAGATAAGTGGTTTTTCTGTTCTCTTAAAAGGACTACCAAGCATTCCAAAAATACCTGCAGCAATAATAAAAGAAGCTTCAGCACGTAGAAGCAACCAGTTTATGCCGCAAGTGGTGCGTGCTCTCCATATACCTTTGATGATGGCAGTTAGAGCACGTAATATAGGCAGGCAGGATAGCAATTGCTGTGGAAAAGCCTTGGGGATCAAAAGTGAAATTGCTGATTTGTCATACAAATGAAGTGACTGAAAGGTCAGTCCAGAGTATTAAGATTAGATACAGCAGACTGGTACTCTGCAAAGGACACCTGTGTGTAGTAAGTAATCAGTAGTGAATCACCATTTGAAAAATGGGGCATTTTCCTGAATGCAGCCTGCTAAAAGTCTACCTTCATTACAATTCATTACAGTTCAGAAAAGATAAATAGCTTCTGAGTTTCGAATATCTTTAGAAATCTTTTAACCAAAAGTAAGTATCTTCAGATCTCTGCTAATGTCATCTGTTTCCATTTTTAGGTGCTCAGTTTCAAACCAGTATCAGATTCATTTGCTGTTAATTGAAGCTATATATATTTTTTTTTTGAAGGAAGAAAACAAAACCTTAAAACCCCTCTAGAAATCTGAGAGTGAATATCTTAGATTTTACAGTATAAAAACAGTTGTGAAGTTGCTCATATCTAAATAGCTTATTTTGGAAACCTGTAAACTTTTTCCCCTTCCCCATCATCAAAAATACTCTATCTATATAAAACTTCAATTCTTCAGTGAAATTTAAACAAAAATCTTGTGAATAATAGATTGTTCATGCATTTAAAGACATAGAACCTAAGAAATATGATAAATGACTCCTTATGCTTGAGCAAGTTGCTTTTGCTTATCTGGAGTTCATCAGTGATTGTATTAATACTGTACAAAAACACCAGGAATTACAAAGATGATAACTGTCACAAGAATTGCAGAAATCTTCTGTTTCCAGATCCTAGGCTTTTAAAATGCATCTCTTTTAGGAACATATCATAGACTATACAGCAGCCTCTAAATTAAAAATATCTTCCCCCTTCCCCAAGTGATTTTAACTAATCTCAAATCTGCTACACTTTGTGAAAAGTACAAGTAAATATGTACATACTCCATATGATATCAGTGACCTATTTAACTGTGTGTGAAGTTGCTTGTTTACATTACAAACTGTTCTTCAGGTGATCCTTATGTGAAATATGGAGCCAAAATCCATTTGAGCTGTACAGCCTGTTCTTTGGGAATATGAGAAATAAAACATGACAAAGCTGTTAATTTTGCATGCATTTATGTACAGCAAGTATTTCCCTATCATTTCTGGTTTTGAGACCTACGTCTTAACTGCAGATGAAGTTATCCTCTCTAAGGAAGTGTATACATTAAATCAGCCAAGCTGGAAAACTGATGTGCGTATCTCAAACTCCAAATTGATACAGGGCTGCTTGGGCTCTGTGCACATCAGTAAGTGGAATAGCACAGCAGCAGATCTACCAGTGCAAGCCTCGGTGCTGAGGGCACAGCTTCCAAGTGTGCACGGCCTGGAGGCTTCGCTCAGGTCTGGCCCCAGTCCCTTCCCATGGACTCATTGCCTGTTAGTGGAGCAGGAGATCGTCTGGTTGGGCTTAGCCTGAAAAGGGTGCGATTTGTGCCTTCCTGGCCCCCTGCAGAATGCAAACCACAGCAACAGTAAGTGGAAACAACAGAAAGAGCAGCTTCAAAAGCACATACCTGCTCTGAACTAAAATGCAATTATAGGCATATGCTTGGGATAACTTAACTTCTAAATTCCCTCATGTGTGTGTTTAACTCCCTGGGTTGGCAATGAAGTAAGTTGCCCTTGGGTGGACTTAAATCATGCAGCGAGTTTGACACAGGAGTCATTTCATGAAGGGGCTACAGATTATGGGGAAATAAAGTATTTCACAAATCAGTAGAGGAGAAAAAACACTGGAGCAGTCTAATGTATGTGTTAAGTGTTGGAAGACCAAAAACATGGGCAAGAGAGGACATATGCAACCCTAATCCTGTGAAATAGCTCAACAGGGAAGAAGATAGGTAGCAATGCTGTATAGGTGTACATTCTTCCTTCTAGGTAATTTTAATTCCTTGAGGTATCTAGAGTGACATAAATATATTTGCTTTGATTTTGGAAGTTGCATCTTTTGCATCTTTTATCTGTTGCTTAACTTCACCCTGAAGGATAGTGCCATGTATTTATGAGAGCAGAATTCTGATTATGAGAGTTGAATTCTTGAATTTCTGGTGCTTTGGTGTTAGGTATACAGGAACATGAGGGAGAGTTAAGAATTTACTGTTGTTGCATTAGGAGTGATAAAAATGGGGTGGGGTGTTGGGAGGGAAGACAAGATTTCAGACACATGGTTTTGACCCAAAGAGGGCTCTTAGTCTATATGTGATAGGAGTAAAATTTGGAAAGCTGCTATGGTAAGAGCTCTGTTAAGCAATCTTGTTGATGAGAGGAAGGTAAGAGTCCAGGAATGAGACTTTTGTTAGAGTTTCTTTGAAAGCTTCCAGTAAGAAAAATGCTCTAGATGCTAGGAAGTGTATTACCCAGATCAATTCTCTAAGCAGTACTTGGGTTTAATATCTGTTAATTATTAAAGGGGAAAGCAGGAACAGTGGTGAGTAAAAGCAAATAATGGCTGTTAACTCGATGCTAGAGACCAGGTGTGATAATGAATAACTGCATCAGCTCAACTGCATAAACAGGGAGAAAGGGACGTCTAACAAGGATAATACTGTAAATGGTCCTAGGCAATAAGGTCATGAGAGGAGAGGAGCTGTAAGCATTCAGGTAGTGTAGAATCCTAAAGCACCTGATTATGTTATGTTATTTATAGGTTGTAGAAACTCCCAATAAACCTGTGATTTTCAAAACAAACAAAAAAGCAGATATTCTGGCTGCAAGTGACTTCAGACATCAGTAGTAGAAACAATTATGAACAAGATGTAAATGATACTTGAACAAGGTATCTGCTTGTTTATTAGGTTAGAGTGAGAATAATTTATAGTGGAACAGACTTCTGAAGCACTGTGGTCCAAATCCCACCCAGATTAGAGCTAAAATTGGATGATCCCTCATGGTCTCATTCAGAAGGCAGCACTGCCAATTGGTCAAGCAAGCTTTGGCTTCAAATTTTTGTTATTGGTAGTTAAATAGTACTTGGCAAAGGCTGTGTTATAGATGGAGGAGAGGCAAGAGATCTGTCTGAACCCATTTAGACTAAGTAAAAAAAATCCTTCATAAGAGTCCAGAGACCCTCGTCGGAGGTTTTCTATATGAATGAATTCAGACAGGCCAAACTACTTTGTGTTCCAGGCTGTTGAGGCCGTGTCGTCCCCTGAGTCTGTTACAAAGCTGGCGCGAGGCTGTGCCTCAGGTTACAGTCCTACTGGAGAGGGAAAATATATTTTAAATAATGGTAATAACTTGTTGCTTTTCTGCAGGCTGGCTATAGTGGATGCTAGTCAAAGCATGGGAACCTGTGTCATGCTTTATTCAAATATTGTCTTCAAATTAAGAAACAAAGAATACTTCCTTAAAGTGTCTTGCCAGAGTTGATACGTGTTTCTATTTCTGTTTTTTCTTGGAGCTTCAGCTAATGGAAGAGAATGTGAAAATACATATTTTCTTAAAATATGGCTGTAGTAACTAGGACCAGACTGTTGGCTGCTGTTGTGAGCAAAGATATTAAGATTCTTGCCAACTGATGTGTAGAAATGCCTAAGGAATAGCAATCTTGGTTATATGATTGGGCTAATTAAGAACGACTATTAATTCTTGAGCTTTAAAAATAACTGCTAGGAGGAAATAATTTTGTAATGAGTCACTAAAGCCTTATTCGCCCATGTCCCATCATTGGAATGAAAGTCAACCAGATTTACCAGAAAGTAAACCTTTGGTTTCCAGCTAAGATCATACAATTCACTGTTAGATATCCGTTTCTTTTTTGGATTGGTTTTGACAGCTGGAAGTGCTATTCTGTAAAAGCAGAAATGTGTCCTGGGAAGAATGCACCTCTCTCCAAATTCAAAAAATAATTTAGTGGAACAAAGAGGTCTCTTGATATTGTCAAGCCCCCAGCCCACTTTACAACTCTCTGCAAACGCTGAAGTGAATATTATAGAGCTACAGTAGGGGAGCAACAAGAAATGTGGCTACGGGGGAGGCAGCATAGGAAAAGATGTTAGAATGATCTGGACTGATTGTATGCTGCATCTCCCTTACAGCAAGTCAATAGGAATAGAAGAGCCTATTCTGGCCTATTCCTGTTTTTCTGTCTGTGTCAAATAAGAAAATAAAATTATGACATTGAAACTTGGCAACCATTTTTTTAACTTTATTTGTGATTGATTGTTCTGTAATCCAGGATGATTAGTTTCTCTCCCCATTCTTCTATCTCTTTCCTATCCCCACATAATCACTGTTTTTACTGCCCTCCTACCTATTACTGAATGTAACTTTTCAGATACTTATTTCCTTTCTAGGCTTTCTAGGGTGTTTCAGACCTTACACTGAGAAGAAAAGTTGCTCAATGAGGCAAAAGCAAAAAAGAAATTTTCTTGAATTCATTAGCCTATCTCTGGTAGGAGTTCAGTGATCGTATAACTAATTGGGAACAAGTTAATGACAGAAGTTCTAATTTTGTATGCTGAAATTATATTGTAAGATATTTCAAGCATTTATCACATTGCACATTTATATTTCTGCAAGGATCTAGTTTCATAAACATGAGGGTTTTAAAATCCTAGTTGTTGTTGTTATTACCAAGAATTTTAACTCTAGACTATTTTGGTGACTTAAAAAATGCACTCTTTTCCCCAAAAGAAGTTTCAATATAAAGTATATATTTTTAATTTCATGTTCAAACTAAGCTTTTTTAGGAGTTGCCATATTTTCTATGCATTGTCTCTTTTTATTCATGATCAACAACTTAAAATTTGTGTTTTTATTTTACAAAAGTGTAAAAATAATGTTTAAAATATTGAAGAGATCTCAGAATATTTAGTATTGCGTGTGCATTAATGAACAGTGAGGGACTAACCCTTCAGGATTTTTTTTATAAAGACTTATTAAAACTCATAGCAGAATCATTTGGAAGAATTGCAACTTTTGTCTTGCAAGGGCTACCCTGTAATAAGTAGAACAATAAATGTTTACCTTAAAGTAACGGGTTAGAGCTGTGTAAAAACAGCTTTTGTAATGCATGTGCATTTGGCAGTTTTTTTAATAGTCCATTATGATTTTTAAAATATATTAATTTCTCAGGCATTTCATGATATTGAATAATAATTCTTGATCCACATTAAAATAAATAAGGGCTGAGTTGTAGATTTTTTGTGGTTAATTTGTCACTTTCAACCTGTCACTGTTTCTGGTGGCAGAGAAGTGGGGATTGCGAATAGAAACATGTTGTATTGTGAAGTCTGCAGAGTATTTTTCATATATATTTCACTAGCTATCAGTAAGATCTGGTACTAATTTAAAAATAATAGCTATAAAGCCAGAGCATCTGAAGTTACAGTGAAGTGCTGAAGTCAAAGAAGGCACTTTCAAGCTTGACCTTTCCTATTTATTATTTCATTTGCCATACTATAAATATACATAGAATTGATGTATATAATTTCATCTGAGCCAGAAAACACCTTGAAACAGATAAAAATGAATGAATGTGTAGTTGATGTCGTGCCTTTTCTGCAACTTTTTCCCTGACTCAAAGTTATTTCTGAGATTGTTTCTGTTTTGGTTTCTCTTTTCTCTTACTGCTTTTCTGTGCCTCAGTGTTAGCAGCTTAGGGTCTGGTGGAGTCTCCAGAGATTTCACATGTGCTACTGCTTCAAGAAATATTTTGGGGGGATAAATTGTGGAAAGAATTTTTGCCAGAATCCTAATTGAGCCTCATCATAATGTACAATCCTAATCTCAGATGTTTAACAAGAAATCATTTTGTCAGTCAAAAAGTCAAGTTGACTTTTTTGGACATCTATTAAAATGAAGCCTTTTGCATCTTTCTCTATAATTTATTTTATCACATATTTGAGAGCAACAGCAGAATATTCAGACCTTCATGAGGAATGTATTTGTAGGAGTTGGGATGAAAATAGATCCCATTTTGGTGCTGATTTACAGCATGTGCAGTTTGGTTCACTTTTCTAAATCATTCTTCTGCTCTATTGGAAAGTGATTTTTGTGTGTGTGTCTGGAAAGAAATTTCTGACATACTTGCACACAAAGTGAATATAGCTACATATTGATTTCCTGTGCAAAATGAATTGTCAGGGTTTGACTTAACTGATGTAGAGGCCTTTTCTGTTTATAGTTGTGGCAATTTTCGTAAGTGATGAGCACTAACAGTATGAAAATCTGGCTTTTAGGTGTGCTGTTGTCGTGGTGCCACTAATAAGCTGTGACAACGAGCTGCTGTTTCCCTGCTTGGCAGCACCTTGTGCCCTATAACCATCAGCAAATTGATTTGACATGATGTACCCAACAAAATAACCCAAAGTAGGCGTGTGGTTGAGGAAATCATTATTGGCTGTATAGTTATGTGGTTAAACTGAAGTGTTTGGTCCACAGCTTAATTAAACATAAGCAGTGTAGTTTGGGTTCCTTTCCTTTGTAGAGGAAGGTTATTATATATGTTATGTATATGTAGTGCTGAAGCATTTTATTACACGTTCTCTAATTCCTTTGCATTTGGTAAATTGGAATGCAACAGTCAAAAATGATCTGGTGCTCTGGGGTGTACTATTAGGGCCTGCTGTTTTTATTTAATAGCCATCTAATCATTCATTAATGTTCATGGCAGATGTAAGAGTTGTCAGGAAGATAATATGCTTATGTAGCTTAACTACAAACTATGTTAACTCATGTCCTATAATATTATAAATTGCATAATTATGTTGATTTTGGTACAGATGAGATCATTCTTGCCTAGATTGTAATTACTAAGGATGTAATTTATATTACCAGAAATTGTAATGGTTTATTAGGAGAAATATGCTTTTTTCTTGCATGCTTTTTGCAGTGTTGTGTAAGTAACTGTTAAAAACATCACCTTTTGATTGAGTCAAATGATATTGCTTAAGCTCTTCTGCTCCAGTGTGATACTTAATCTAATGATCCTACTGCTTTGGCCTGTCCTGGGACTGTCTTCTCCTTGGTCCTTGTCCCTGCCTCCAGCAGCACTGAGCTCTTGCTCAGAGCAGGGTTTCAGCAGCTCTTTCTTGTTGCTGCTTTTTCAAAATTAGGCTGTTTTCGTGAAAAGCTCCATTCCGGACCCATTTGTGAAGCTCCTGCTCATTTCTACCTCTTAAGTTTTTTTTTTAATTAGCATTACTGTTCTTTTAATGAAAATATTTGTGTTCCAGAATAAAATAAGCCTCTAAAGTAACTTCCATCTGCATTCTTTTCCAGAAACTTAATTTTTAGTGAGATCTTAGGGATGTGATTTGCATGTGCTTCTGAAAATGACGTATGTTTTCTTTCTTTGGAAATCAGCATCTGCAATGCATGTTACTGTAGCCACAGTTGGAAATAACTTCAAATATATTCAGTTTAATGAGAAAATGCACGTCAGTAAGCAGAGTGTTAATGCCAATAGATGCCAGTGGTCAGAAGTGTCAAGCAGTTTCTCTTTGTAGAGAAGCATTTTCTCTACAGTCACTATTTCCAATACTGTGGAAACTCTGTGTTTCCTTTGGATTATGGATGTTCTCAAACTTTTGAATTTCTTGTGTAAAGATTAACAGTAACTGTTTTCTATGAGAAATAACTAATTGTTTAATAAGTTAGTAGTTTAATATTAGATGTAATATTTATGATACAAACATAATTCTTGGTTGTTTAATAGGCTTGCTTTTAATGTATGCACTTGGATATATTTTTTTCTTCCACTTTGAAGAAACAATCAAAATCCTAGATATTTCACTCATATTTACACATCTACACTCTTATATTTCTACTTATCTCCAATATCTTTAATTTGTATTGCAGCAATTAATAACAAATTCATACAAAGACAACCATCAGGTAGGTAAAATTTCCAGGAGTTTTGTCTCCTATGTAGTATTTTTAATCCTGGATGGTCCCATCAGCCTCTGTTTTTTAGATCCGGTTTCAGTAAGCCAATTGCAGTATTTTTTTATAGGCTACTTGAGGTTTTTGCAAAATATTTTTATAACTGAGTTATGCTCAAGTAATATTAGAGGAAACCTTTTTTCTATCAAAGACATAAATGGTGATAGAAGAATTGGAAAAAAAAAATCAATCTTTTCCGTTTTTTCAGGGCCAAAGGAAATCATCACAGTTGGGTTTAATAAAGACTAAAAGGATGTGACTGAGTAAGAGCACTTAAGGAAGAGCCACATTGGTGTTTGTGCTAAATTGCTCTCCAAAGAAGAGCTACACATAAATCTGAAGGTCTGCCTTTTACCTGCTGCTGACATTTTGAAGTTAAATGCAGGTTTTCTGCTGCCTTGTTTGTCTTCAACGCCTCTGTTCAGCTCCTGTAATTACTGTTCAGTGAGAATGCCTCAGCAATTCATGGTAATTGCTGAGCAGCTTACTTTTTGCATGCCACATAACCTGTTTTCCTGTACAATTGCAAAAAAGTACTTTTTTTAGTACTTAATTTACTAAAACAGTGCCAGCATTGTGTCAGAAATACCAAGCAAAAATGATGTGTAGCTCCTTATTTTGCTCAGTAACTGTCTTGTTCTGTATTTTGCTGATGTCAAATGTTTTTAGTGCTCAGGGAGTAGACACGCAGATGTTTAACTCTCCTACCATGAATTGTCACATTGGTTTCAGACCAATAGCTTGTGATGGTAGAAGTTAGACATGTGCATAACATTTGCAGAATGGTGGTTTTAATAAATTATTGTTTTAAATATAATCTTCGTCCAATATGTAACTCATTTCAGAGAGAAATTGCCATCGTATTTTGTAATGTATATTTTTATGGGTTTTATAAGATATTATATAGAACAAAAAATAATGAGACCCATTAGCTGGCTATATAGCAGATCTAGTAAAAATCTCTCAAATAACTTACCCATAAAGTAGTGACTACCTAAAAGCCAAGAAGAAAGACTGCAACCTTCATTTGAGATAACAGTGTCTTCACACAGCCAGAAAAACTATCAGAAAAAAAGGTCTAACATCTCATTTTCTTTTTCTTTTTCTTTTTTTTTTTTTTTCTCCTGGGTTTTATTGTCTTACTAAATCTCTCAATTGTCCCTGATTTTTTACAAGAAATAAACTGGCTGCTATTTTAGATTTCACCAGGAAAGCAGAGCGGTTTTTGCAGTACTTATAACTCTCTTTTCTTTCTGACACCCTTGCACTATGAACTTTCACATTAATAATGTCATTTGATTGTTTAAACAGAAAGTGTGTGCCCACTAAGAAAATAATACTCATATTCGATTGAGGTGGTCAAAATATGACATATATATTCCACAGGAAATTTTATCCCTTAAAAAAAATGCTTCACAGCATGAATGACTTTTCCCTTTGAACTTTTAGTTTTTCAGATAGTGTTTTACGTTAGACAAAATGCTTTAATTTCATAGAATTTTCTATCACTTTTGACCTTTTTGTGTCTTAGGTGATTTGTGTTGTCAGTCAGTCAGACTTTTTAGTGGAAGTTAGCGGTTGTAATTCTGAAAGGTAACTGATAGCTCTTTTGGGACTGGTGCTCTGCATGGTGTGAAAGTTTAGAGAAAATTCCATGTGGTTAAGGATATTTGAAATGGGCAGGAAGAAATAAAAATAGGGTGAGGGGCTAAAATGATATTAGGTACCTGCTCCCTTTGGAAAATCGGTCGCGGTCACAGGGAGCTGCCTGAGAGACTCCTGGTCGCAGCTCAGCCTGTCTGCTCCGTTGGAATTGGGTGATATTAGAGATTTCCTTCAAGGAAACATAAAGAACCCACAAGCTGGAGGTTTTAGTGTCCATTCAGCGACACCCCAAACGGTGTAGCTGGTAAATAACTTTGCCATCAGTACCAAATTGGTCAGCAGTTTGTGTTCTGCTTGGTTATTTATAATGTGAGTGCAGGAGACTCTGTTCTGGTAAGACTTTAATATTTCCTCATATTCTTTGCAGCTCAGACCTGCTCTTTTTTAAACATGTGCTTTTATTTTTGTGGGCATGTACTTGTGATGAAAGCTTACTCTGCAGCAATTAGCCTTTCCAAAATATTTCTCTCTTCCATATTATGCTTTCTTTAATTTTTAATGGTTCTGTTAACTTCTAAGCGAAATGGGCAGAAGATTGTTTTTACAGCAGAGTAGAATGCGTATTTCAGACAGTTGTTCAGTTGTGTAATTGGATCCTCAAAATTGCCATTCAACAGACAAACGACTTTATCATGAGGAGCAGACTTTTCAGTTCTTTATTTCTTAGAGATTTTTTTTCTCAGATATATTTTTATTTTCAGTGTTTAAATATATTTTAAACTATTTTGGAAGAATAACACAATTTCAGTATGTTTAGAACAATATATATTTATCTGCTCAACATAATGCAAATGTTCAGCCACTTCTAGTATTAAATGTATGTGTTCCTATGGTGTGGGGGAAGCAGCACATTGCAAGAAAAAACATGTGAATTACTCTCAAGTCTGGTTACTGTTTTTAAATCTGCATCAGTTTCATACTGAAGAACTTAGGCTCAATCATGGAAAGAATAAAATTCTGATTTTTATTCAAACCATCTTAGGAAACATACTTTATGAATTTATTTATAAAAATCTGCAAATCAGTAAATTGCTTTTCAAGTTAGTTTGCGTTTCCAGTATGTGCTGCTCTTTTAGAATGCAAATGGCTTCTAGACCTGAGATAGATATATATATATATATATATATATGCACACACACACTTAATTTTAATGCAAAGGCTATTTTCTTCCTTTAAAATAACTAAATTATAAAAATGTTGCATTTCACAATATTTCATTTTATAATTATTTCTCTATAAGTTTTCACAGATAGATGTTAGGCCTAAAGCAAATACTGAGCCACATATATTAAGATTTAAGTAGCCGGTTCCTGGCTTTGTTTTTTTGATGTTATTTTTGTATTTGTTTTTCCAACATAGAGTGCATATTACTCAGAAGCTCGCTTGGAATGGAACTCTGTGTGTATGTGCATATATATATATGTATATGTACATATTTATTTCTACACCAACATAAGACAAAATAGTGAATACAATTTATTATAATTTTGGAATAAGTAATGCATGCTGTATTGAGTGTGAAAGGTTGGCTGTGAGGGTCGAGTCAGACGCTCACAAAACTTTCTCCTTTCCCTGCTATTGGGAGTTTTCATGGGAAGTCAAAGCGATTCTGCCGTCTGTCCCTCCCGTTGTCCCTCCTGCGTGCAGACAGGATGGCTTTAGAATTCAATGGAAGTGGCTCGTGCTACTCTAGCCTCATAGTTTTGCACTTTGGGACCATGCCACAAGGGAAAGAAAACAGCTGCTCTTTCTAAAGCATTGAAATCCTCAGCACATTGAAAAAATGTTGCTTTTTGTATTTTTTTTTTTTGGGGGGGGGTCTAACATTACTAAGGATTGCATCATGAGATTAGTGATCGCTGTTTCCTTTTGCTGTCTCGTCTAGCCTAGCAAAATAAACTAGTGACCAATTCACTGCACGTCATATGTGGCAACTGCTTTAATAACAGCGTCAAAGGAATACTGTTAAAACCCGTGTTTTAATGAGATATGCCAAAACCTTTTTTCTACAAAAGTAAATTTCTGAGTCTTCAGAATAGAAGCAACTAGTTCCAAGTTCTGTACTTAAATGCTGTTTTCCTGACATGAAATATTCCTTCCTTTCCTCTCTTAACATGCAGGCTGTCTAGGAGAATATAATAATTTACAGGCACATGATAGACATAGTCTATTCATAGACGTGTTAGCTCTTCCTCCAAGCTTACAGCAGGCAGTGTCTTCCAAGAATACAGAAGTTCTACTGTAGATCTTATGAGTTTGGGGGACAAAATAAGACCTATCTACAGTGCAGTAAATGTGCAGACGTATGGCTGTCATTTTGCTGCATGCACAGCTGGTTCCGTATCAATGGTTGGCAATGACAATGTCACTGATAGTCAATAGGCAACCTTTGAAATGCTATTCTTCAGTTGATGTTAAGGTCAGTGAAGTAAGATCTCTTGCATGTGCTTGGATGATTACTTAAAATAATGTGAAATACTTTTTTAACTTGTTTTTATTAAAGCTTTATTATATTGAAGCTTACAATTTAGCAAGTATGAGGTGTGAGCATGAGATATGAAATCAGATTAAGCGTCCTTTATGCTTGCAAATCCTGGTGTATCTGCAAGTTTTCAGGCTGATTATTTTATGAAACACTTGCAGAATGAGAACTGCATCTTCTGTTGACATTCATTAAAATATTTAGCCATTTTAATGGTATTAGCAAACTGTACATTTCTGAATTATCAATATGAGCTGTGAGATTCAGTATCTCTTTATTCAAATTTAAAAAGGCTAAAGAAGCTGATTTCCTGGCAGTCAACATCTGTCAGGCTTTCAAAATGGCAAGACTGAGGCAGGGAACACAACATAATTTCTTTGTGCATCGTATTTCCAGAAAACGCTTCTCATTCTGGATTGAGAGCAGTGCTGGGCTTGTGCTTGGCAGTGGCGCTTACACTAGTGCATGTAAATGAACTAAAACCTTTATCATGAAATCAATGCTTATATACTTAGTTTCTCTAAAACCCAAGCGTTCACAGCACCACATCAAAATGTCTTATTAATTTTAAAATAAAAGGAAATCTTGTATCTTTTTTTTTTCTTGAATAATAAAATACTATGGAAATTACTTTTTTTTTCCCCCACCGTTAAAAAATGCATTTCTGTTCCATTATGCCTTAATTTCACAAAGTATTTTATAAATAGTCTGGAAGATGATTCACAGCATAGGCTTCATTTTTTAAAGAAGGTTCGTTTTCCAAATATTATGAAATTGTTTAGCTCTGACTCCTTGAATATGGTTCCCTGAATGTATGCCTTTTACTAAGAAGCATTTCCTATTACCTGCTTTAGCTTGCACCTTACCCAAATAACTCCAGTGGGAGGATTGCAGGTGGTCATAGAGCAGAACTATTAAATGGATTGAAATAAACTTACTTTAATGCTGTGTAGCTACGTGGCTATGACTCCCTGTTCTCCAGAGCACTATTTCTAGTTTTTCTACCCCTCATTATGCCTCCTTGATAATAAATGTCCTTTCATTATCAGCAACTCTGTTCTACTCTGTGATTTAGGAGATCTTGCCCTTCTGATGCTTTCATTTGGTAGAGCGGCGGGTATTCCAGAAGGCTTGAAACAGCTTAACTGCTCAGTGGATTGCCTGAGATATATTGGTGGAAGTTTCATTTGGTGAAACTCAGGGTTCCCAGACAGAAAAATAAAGAAAACTATTCATCTGGTTTGGGTTGATAAATAAAACCGGTTTACTTTGTGAGAAAGCTTGTGACTGTGCCAAAGTTAATAAAATGCCGAGATGAACTTTGCTTGTTATGTTCAAAGGATCTGTCCTTTCAGAAACAGCTTTCCATCAGATATTGTTAGAATATTGCAAGTCTCGCTGCCGTCAGTGATTCATATCCAGGCTCAAAAGCAGTCAGTGTCCTTGCATGGAAGCCAAATGTGCAGAGATACCTAAGTGTCTTTGGTCCCAGCTGTCCCTAGTTTCTTTTATGTGGTCTAGCCCTGGGGGAGGACGGAAGGCCTGAAACGCTGGAAATCACCTCAGAGTTTCTAGGCTTTTACAGTAGAGAATATTTTCCTTGTTAAGTCACACTGCTATTGAGATCTGCTCAAAGAAGTCCTTGGATTAGAAGGAAACTCAAGAGGATGAGGACAAATTCTGTAAGAACTTCTGGTAACACTTTTACTTTTAAAGTATCTAATTATGCCCTGTTCTCATATTTTGCTCATCACAGCTGCCATGGTTCGTAAGTAATAACTGTTCTGAGGTCATGGCAGCCTTCTGTCCAAATTGCTAGGTGTTGCATTACTAACCCTTGTTTTTTGTGTGAGCTTCTAATTTTGAAGTAAGGCTTCTTTCTCCCTCAAGAAGGGGTCTTTGCAAATGTCATGCCTTTTGGGCACTGCTATTTGGATAGAGGAGCAAATATCCATCCAACTGTGAAGCAAAGTTTGGTTTTCATCAGGTACCCCTTGTAAAAAGGTTATGATGATCCACTTATCAGAAAAATAAACTGCTCCATTTAAAAAACGGTTACATAGTTACTGCATATTGCTAATAAATTTACAGCAGGATTCTTATGCAGTTGTGCAAAATTAACAGACTATACATCCTGTATGAACCATCACTTTAAAATGTCATGTTATTTTAATAAGCTCCAATTATGGGGATTAAGATCAAAAATACAAAGACTTGTATTGGTTTTCAGACAAGCCATAGATTTTGAAAGTAGATGTCTCCCTCAAGGAGCATAATTAAATTGCCAAAATATTTTAGCATTAAGAGAAAATAATCCTGGGATTATTATCCCCTTTGGGGATTTTTTTTTCCTTTCACCATTTGGACTAAAGATCGGTTTCTTTCCTAAAAGTCCCTCACTAAAAGTCTTTATACTTGTAGGCTTATGAAAAGTAGGACAAAAATGCTTATAGTTTGCTTTCCACTCTGTATAATATTCTTCATGTTTAACTCAGCACTTCTTATGTGGAAATCTCTTTTCTTCTTTGTTAGTTTAATTATCTATTCAGACAAGGATTTTTTTTTTTCCAACCTTAATTCAAGGCAAAATTTTCAAAGACTTTTTAGTGAAAGTAAGATTTGAGTACTTAATCTGTGGCAAATTCCAGAAAAAGAAATTTCCCCGTTGTCTGATAATCCACAGAGCTGCATAACAGAGAACTGAGTTTTCTTAAAGGAAATTCTTGTTACCGGTTCATATACTGCCACACCAACTTGATGGCACTTGTGTTTTTGACAGGTAAAATATTAAACCAATATTGTTTGAAATAATAGTAGTTGTTCGTGCTGTCTCCATACAGTTCATGTAGTTCTTACATGAGAATTGCTAGCATAAAGCCCTATTATATATAATTTAAAGAGAGTAAAGCAAAAGACTATTTTTAAGGAGGTTTCTCTTTCCTGTGAATATTTATAGAATAATTTATTTGAGTTTTTAACACTTCAAAGCTTTGTAGCAATACACTGTTTAACAGTGTTATAGGGGTGTCTCTAGTGTAAGTAGGGATGAGGTTTATTTTAAAAAAAAAAAAAAAAAGGAAAGGAAAAAAGAAAAAAGAAAGGCACCACTGTTTTTGCAGGCAATTCAACTTGTTTTATTTGCATTACAGAAGAACCTTAAATCCTAAAACAGCAGTTCAACTTGCTATGTCTTGTTTTGCATGAGCTGCTGAGCATAGATAGTTTCCTGAATATTTTAACGTGCCTTTCTCAATAGGCAGGTTAACAAAGCTTGAGAGCAAATATCCTTGCTTAAGTGACTGTGTGAAATGCAGAAAGTTAACAGCCAAGCTTAGAAAGTTAATTCAAGTCTGCTTCTTTATACTCAGTAGTGTTAAGAAAACAATTAGTATTTTAACTGCTATGAAGAACAAAACTAAAATTAACAAAAAACCAAGACTATGCCATTGTTTGCAGTATAGCAAAGCAATCCTGAGACTCTGCAGCTAAGGAGAGTCACATACTGAAGTTAAATGATCCGCTTCCTCCATGAAAAGCCCCTGTGCAAAACTAAGCAGACCAATGTGCCGTAAAAAGAGGAGGATCAACTCACCAGGTCAAACGTAGACAACTGAGTAGTAACACAGGGAATGCAAAAGGATGAGGGAAGAGGATTGTCTGTCTGATTGTCTGCAGTAAACCGAAAATAAAGAGAAAGTTTCCTATGGAGGATTTCTACAAACGATGTCTGTGACTCAGTTCCTGGGAAACAAAGCAGCAAATTAATTTTCTCTTCTTGGAGCGGAGACAGTTGCCTTTCAAATGGGCAGAGTATACTTTGGTGCAGTGATAGCAGGCAGTCTTTTGAAGCAGTTCAAAGGGAATGTTCCTTAGGGAAAAAAAATGCACCTTTTTTATTTCATAAGGCATTCATTGAGATCTTCCCTGACATCTTTATTAGCAGACATTGATGTATGATGAACAGTTAATATATTCTTGATATTTTCTTGAAGAGAGATCTTTTCTTGCATCTTGGAGGTCTGTGCTTGTATGTGGATGAAGTTCTACTACAGAGATTGCATCATTTTTAAAGAATAGAATATTTGAAGTTGCTCACTTAAATTTTTTTTTATATGGCTGCTTGACAAGATAAATATAAAAATGGTTCTTATTCTTTGGAGAAACTACTTAAACTCTTGACTGTTGTATTTTGTTGTAATAAATATGCATAAATACTACATAGTTTTGTTCTGAATATACTTAATTAAACATGTACATTCCCAGTTGTTTTCTCACCCCAAATGAGTTTTTGTATAGACTACTGCAGAGCTATTAGTAATAACAGGCTTTATAGCTAAGTATTACTTTTAGTGTACACATTAAAGCTCTAGTGGTTCAGTAATAAACCTAAACCTTAATAAAACTTCTTGCTGATAGCATGGCAGGTGCTTGTTAGGACAGGGGCTTTTTGCAGAACTGAACCATTTGTTGCTATGTCAGCAGATTTGGTTTTGCACAGTGGAGCTTTGTGTTGTTGTCATTTGTATATAGATTGTATATATGTACAAGAAATTATATATTTTGCTGGTAAATTATTGCACTGCTTTCTAGCTTCAGCATATATGTGTCTTCAGAACCTGTAACATTCGCATCCGTTTATTTGTTAACTGAATTGGCAGATAGTGATTATTTGATAAGGTATTCATGGAATTCAGGGGATATGCCCTAAAGTAGTTCTTTGCAATTGTGTATTTTGAGTTGAGCAAAATGGTAAGTAACTATGAGTCTTTACAGCAAGCTAATCAACATGTCCTAACTCACACCTTCCTTCTCTTTAGGCAGAACTGGTGAAAGGAAATCTGCACAGCGTTGGGCTAACTCTGCGCCTCGTGCAGTCCAAGGAGGATGATGCAGGACACGTTGTAATTGAAACAGTTACTCCAAACTCTCCTGCAGCAGCCGCTGATCTACAGCGGGGAGACAGACTTCTAGCAATTGGCAGTGAGTAACGTGTCAGCTTTTAAAGTAACAGGGGGATCTTGCAAAGTGGAAGGACATTTTTGTACCTGGTTTGACTTGACTTCTTTTCTCAACAATTAGAAATATTTTTAGAGATATTTTTATTTTTAAGTGAACCACACACCTTTGTGTATTGTGGTTATCATTTGTTTGATCAGTTTTCTTGCATCTTTATTTACTCTTTGCTAGGCAAAGAATAAAAACAAAGCTAAAGAAATATTTTAATGTAAGTATATTTTCATTGTTCTAACACTTATGCTGTGAGGTTCCCTTCTTGGTTTCTTCCAATGTTTTCCAATTTTATTTTTCCACTAAAATCTACTTAGTTTACAAGGCAAAACACAGGAATCCACATCCTAGATTTGCATGCTCAGCACTGACGTTGAAATAATAGTTGAATATGGAACAAGCAGTATAAATACATTTTTGACAAAATGAGCAACCTTCTGAAACTTTTAGTCTTATTTGGAAATCATAATTAATTATAACTTATCTATTATAGTAGAAATTTAGTAATATTTAGAAATCTAATCTTAGCTTCTTATATTTAAAGATTTTGGCCATATTTTAACTGGAAGGTAGATGCCGCATTGAAGCGAGAAATGAATCTATGACTTTTTGGGGGAGTGGATTTTTTTATTATTTCTGTCAAAATCCCTGCGAATTATGAAGTGGATTGATACAGTTTTGTATTATACAGTTTAAAATTAGACCAACTCCAGATGTAACTTGAATACTTATGTTTTATATGGACCATATGACCAACAAAGAATTAGGTCATAATCATAAATTATAATCAGTCACTGAAACTGGAAATCTTACTATTTCAAGCTTGACATTTGAAAAGAGTCTGCTGATTATTAATATGGGCAAAAGGACCGATAAACTATTAATAGGAATAACAGCTAATAAACTTAAAGGGCTAGATAGGAATCTGATAGTGGTCATTAAGAAATAATGCAATGTTTTTATTCTACTGGATATTATGGGAATACATAAAACATTATAGAGTAGGAATTGTAAGCAGCTTAGCTTAAAGTTATTGAGGCTTGTACTCCGTCAAGGGATCATAGAATGAAGAAAAAGCCATGGGAATAATAATGTATGTTAATAATGCTTTAGAAATTAATGTTGATAGCATTGACAAAACAATATAAATGAAACTGATTTCAAAATGGTAAAGAAAATTTAAAGGTTGCATTTTGAATTTGGATCTAGAGGGATTATCTCCATTATTCTCTTGCCAGAGAAAGAAATGCAGCAGGCAATGCATAATTATGAGCTACAGTATCCCAGATATCTCTGTACACAATAGCCTGGGCGTTTCTTCACCAAACATTAACTGTACAAGTTAAGAGGTCAAGTTATTTTAGTTTTGTTTCTATGAATCTTTATGATACTATAGGAAGAATTTGTGTCATAATTTACAGTAAAATAAAACTTGATACATTTTTAACGTGGGTTATTTAATATATCTGTTAGGGGTTGTATATCTTTTCTGACCAGAGAAGATTTACAGAGCAGAACTTAAGTTAACGAACATAATGAGTCATTGTGATAAGGCACTGTCTAATTTCCCATGGTAACCTCATATTATGTTAAACAACGTCTTAAAGGCTGCAGCCAGTTGCAATCCAGACTGTGTACTGGTTTCTCTTCCAGCTCCTGAAGTGTGTTATAGGAATAAAGTGGAAATAATCTAGTTGTTACCTGTCAGTTCATATCTTCCATCAGAATTATTTGATTTCTCCTGTTGCTATTAGTAATACAGTTGTTCACTATTCCAGTTCTGAGGTTTCGTTGAGTGTATTTGGCCATTTTCATAGCTATTGTATTTTCAAATTTACCATTTCTTGTCATTCCCCCCCCCACAGGTGTTAAAATCACGTCAACTGTGCAAGTATTGAAGCTCATTAGACAGGCTGGGGACAGAGTTCTAGTATTTTATGAAAGGCCTGTTGGGTATAATCAGCATGGGTCAGCACTGCAGGATGGATTTGGGCAATTGGAAGACTCTGCTTTTTTGACGCAACCAGAAGACGACCAAGCTGGTATATCAACTGATGTTGAAAATAAAGATTTTGATTCAGAATTTGAAGATTTAGCGTGTGAGTCACCTGATCAAAAAGAAGATATGACAACGACGCAGAGTCCCAAACGTTCAGCAGCAATATTTTCTGCTAAACCACTTGGAACTATATCGCCAATTCTGAATCGAAAATTACTTTTGGGAAACTATCAAACAACATCAAAAACACAACCAAAAGATGGAGCTAAAGTGGCAACACCCAAAACTTCTGAGAGTTCAGATGCATCGCAGCAATCAGCTAAACAGTCTCAAGGATCTAGTAATAAGCCTCCAGTACCACCTAGACCACAAACTAAGCCTACGTTGCCTGCAAGTGAAACACAAAATCTGTTAGAACCTGGGGGTGTATCCTCTGAGAAACCAGAGCGGCCGCCTCCACCTTCCAATAACGTCGATAAATGCACAGAGAAGGCAGTAAAGAATAATGATCAAATAGAAGACCCCCTGGTATCAAAAGTAATAACAGTACCAAAGCAAGATGCATTAAAAGATGGAATTTCAGAAAATGCACGTAGTGCTAAAGACTGTGCAGATGATCAGCAACCATGGGAATCACCAGAAATTCCTTATAGAATCCGGCTAGGTCGGTGGCCAAGGACAAGAGCATCCTCCTGTATATTTGAAGTAGAAGGATGCCATAAGTACCTTAATGTAGCACTGTGGTGCAGAGACCCTTTCAAAGCAGGTGGGTTTATCTGCTTAGGATATGCAAGTATAAAACTTGAAGAAGTTGCTTTAGATTGTATAGCTACATCGTCTATGGAATATATTAGAACATTTAAATTGGATGCGCCGACACCTAAAGCAGCAGTCACCAGAACAGCGTTGCGGAATTTAACGACACATAAGGGATTCAATGAAAAATTTTGCTACGGTGATATAACTTTACACTTTAAATATCTAAAAGAAGGAGAATTAGAAGATCCCAACTTTCTGCTAGAAAAAGAAAAAGAATGTCAGGTGGAAGAAGAAGCTCGTGCAGTTCTGAAAGAGGATCCTTATTTGGGAAATATTATTTTTACCGAGAACAAGCATAACTTTCAAGATACTCAGTTTCAGAATCCAACTTGGTGTGATTATTGTAAAAAGAAAGTTTGGACTAAAGCAGCTTCACAGTGCATGCTTTGTGCTTATGTTTGCCATAAAAAATGTCAAGAAAAATGTCTAACCGAGACACCCTTTTGTGTAGGAGCCGAAAAGAGGCTCGATCGGACTGTGGGAAGCTGTAGAGCAGAAGGACAGGAAGCTGCACAAGCTGCACCCCCGCGTATAGATTCCGAATCTAAGGCTGTTAATAAAACTACAGGCCTGACCAGGCATATCATCAATACAAGCACCCGTCTGTTAAACCTTCGCCAAGTCCCCAAAACTCGCCTCTCTGAGCAAGGCACGGACGTTGCAGAGCCATCGCCAAAGCACACGCCAAACACGTCCGATAATGAAAGCAGCGACACTGAAATCAGCGGCCCAAATAGCCCGTCGAAGCGCGCGGGGGGCACAGGGGTGAAGCTGGTGAGGAAGGAAGGCGGTCTAGATGACAGCGTCTTCATTGCCGTTAAAGAAATTGGACGTGATCTCTACAGAAGTTTACCCACCGAGGAGCGATTTCAGAAATTGGAGTTCATGTTGGATAAGTTGCAGAATGAAATAGACCAGGAGCTGGAAAGTAATAATTCACTCATTAAGGAAGAAAAAGAGACAAATGATGCAAGGAAAAAAGCATTAATTTCTACTGCGCTGGCTAAATCAGGTGAAAGACTGCAGGCCCTCACCCTGCTCATGATCCACTACAGAGCTGGCATTGAGGATATAGAATCTTTGGAAAATACATCACTAGACCGGCAGGCACGAAGGGTCGCTAAGGATGCAGAGGAAGCCAATATAGCAGAAGAAATGGATAACGAAGACATCAGTCTGACAGAGGCCCCAACAATTAACATATCAGAAGAACCTATCGATCCACCTCAATCATTAGACTGATACCTGCATACTTCGCCTCTGAAAAAGCAGGCTAAACAGAATACTTTGCACTTAATCATAAACACTCAAAAATTAAATTAAAACACTGGTATAATGTACATGACCTGCTTCTCCACAGTTATTTGCCTGTGTAAAAGTACAGATAATAACGATTTTCCTCTGGCTATGGCACCATCGTTCTGTTAAAACTGTCTGGTTAAAAATGTGTTAAAACAACATTTTTGGATTTATATTGGAAGTTTATTTTTAATAATTTATTTTTAATTTTTTAAGTATGTAACCTTACCATTTCATATTAATATGTGGTGTCTTTAGTGTAATGCTTACCCCCTCTTTTGAATTTCGCTTTCAAAGGAAACGGTCAGGATTTTTGAAATGTTTAATTTCCATCATATGAGGAAAAAGTTACAAGCTTGTTGCATGCCTAAGCTGGTGACAGACACAGAAATCACTGAGGGACCAGGCTTTAAAACCTTGATCGCAGTTACTGTAGGTCATTAGATAGTTCTCTATCCCTTGCCAAACATATCATGAAAGCAAATAAAGTAATTATTTTTACTATTATTAATATTTAGTAAAGGTATCATTGCATATCATTTTCTTTCCATATTTTTGTTAAATACAGAAACTTTTCATAGTTTGTGATTAACATGAAATATAGTAATGCTGTGGCTTAAAAAAAAAACCTTCAAAATCTGAGATATCACATCATGCTTGAATAATACAAAATATTAAATTACGTACCAATATCTCTTAATTTAATTGGAATATTTTTGAAAAAAAGAGGCTGATTGCCTTCCAGAACATAATTGTGTCTTTTAATCTTGTTATAGTATCTGATAACCTGATAAAAGATAACTTCACTTCACAGGATTTGGAGATTTTATTGCACTCAATGAAACAGCATGTGATGACGACTTAAGATTTCCAACATTTTAATGTTTCACCACAAGTTTTATCATTTCAGAATGCTTACGTAACACTTAACAAAATAGCTGAACATTGTGTTTCTCAGCGTTTGGGGGTAATCATATACCAGTAAACTGCATTCAGCTTCTCGAATGGAAGAGATGGTCAGAGCAAGACCAGCCCTTCCAGAGCAGTGTCCTATAGTGTATATAACATGTTGGGGGGTCAAAGGGAGTCCAGTAGAGACAAAGAAGAATTTCAGCCAGCAGCTTCTGAAAAGAATCATCTGGTCTTGTGCTATGTGTGAATTGTGGATCTTGGCATCACGTGGCTACGGCCCTTATTCTTATTTATTTCCTTGTAACCATGTCTTTTTTCATCTTCTGTGTATAGAAATGAGGTATACAATATCATCTTTCTTTTTAGGTACTGTTAGATACTGTTATCATTATCACTGGTATCACTGATTGTAGAAAAAAATGCCTTTGTGGGAGAGGAGATGAAGCTAAGAGGGTAAATTAGTTTCTTTAAATTGTGAGGCAGCCTGTAATGTGCTTTTCCACAGAATTTGCTTCTCAATTTATTTTGTGATAGGCAAAAAAAAAAAAAAAGCAATTCCTTTCTGAAAAGGAGAAAGATGCTTCTAAGGAAAACATTACTTCCACTCACGCAACTACTTGCACTTTTTTGTGAGTTCAGGGCAGTTGATAATTACTTAGCTGATGTATGGAAAACACTGCCCGTGCTAAAATAGCCGTGTCACACTTCTGAAATTCTGCTTCAGCAAATAACCACACGAAACTCGCTTCCCTGATTGGCTAAATGATATTTAACCTGTAATTGCTTGAGGTGCATATTAAGACTTTCCCACTTCATTTTCTCGGTGGCTTACCATTGGTGGTGATCTGCATTAAATCTCCATCAGTGTTTGCTCTTAACGGACTACTATAGAAGTTTTCAAATATATCCAAGTACTTCATTTAAGCCCTGGTACACATGAAGGAGCTGTGAAAACAATGCAAACAATGATTTCACAAAAAAAAATGCATTCAATGTTTTAAATTTACTTGTGTAATACAGTGGGTATGAAAAGCTGGATATAGTTTTCCTCATATAGTACTGCTAATGATGATTGTAAGAGATAAATGTAGTGCAATATTTTTAAATATACTGAATGGGGAAAGGGTGCAAAATAGTTGTATTTTAGTGATAAGGAAAACACAAAATTCCTATTTGGCATTAATTACAATAAATGGTGGATCTTGAGGGGAAAATTGTAATATTACATTTCTGATGTAATCTTTGCTCATGCTTGACTGTAAATAGCTGAAAATAAAGAATACCACAGAAACCAACTATCTTGACTTAGTGATATCTGAATAGGTGGCAGCTACACACATTTACAGAAACTCTGCCTAATATGATTTTGTTAGCTATTATTTTATCATGAGAATAAGCTTTAATAAAATAGTTTTGCTAAATTATAAACTTCCTTGCACTGTGTTAATATTTTTTAATTTTTTTTTATCGCGGTAGTTTATCATCTGAAGTCACTAAAAGAAAAGTATCTTTGGGAGAAAAATAACACATTTTGCATTAAATAAAATTACTGGCTGCTGAAATAATTGGGTTTTATGCATTTTTTTGTAACAGACATGCATTTATTTTTATTCTACATAGTTCAATAGACGCAGGCTCATTTCAAAATGGTCACCCCAGTTCATTCTCAGTGGAGCTAGATATGTTTTTAAAAATGCCGAGGGTTTATTTGCTTTTAAGAGCTCTAAGCACTGTACAAGTAATACTGCCCTCGTGTTAATAATGATAGTGACTACAGGTAGACTCATGAGGGGGAATACATTGTCAGAAGAAATTCTTCGGACTCGCTGCTTCAGAAAATGTTAAGAAGGGATCTAAACAAACACATCCTTCCCCGTTACCAGCTTATTTTCCTCGGATCAGTTTTAGACTAGAGCGGGTTAGGCAGAGCACGGCCCGTGTCCCCTCAGCGGCTCCCCAAGGTGCTGGCACCGCCTGCGTGTGCGAAGAGCAGCGGGGTCCCTCGGCCCGGCCTGGCTCCTCTGCTCTGCTTTTTGGGCTTCGTTCTGTGTTTTGTTTTCCCCTTCAAATTGTAGAAACAATTTATTATGTTGTTCTATGCCCACACCTTTTTGTTATAAATTATGTTTTTCATTACTTTGAATATATCTGCATATATATATAAGTTTAAGCAATACAATAATAATTTGACATACTATATGGCAACTTAAAATTCTAATATTAGCATTTTAGGCTCAAATTTGTCAGGATACTGAATTTGCTACTGACTAAAACTTCTGTACTAAATTTGGTTTCTTTTGGGGGGAATTGCAAGTGTCCAAATGATGCAAATCATTCACCATCCGATTCCAGCAAGCCTATTTATTTCAATCGCAGAGTTGTTACCTGTTGAGTGGCAGTGAAGTATTCAACATACTGCAACATCCTGGTGCATACTGTATTTGTGATAGACTGGTCTCAAACACTTAGTCTTGAAGGAAGAACTTTCATTGGTTTGTGTTCAAAAGAATGCAATAGAAGATAAACTCATATAAAATCTGCTGCTAGGGTAAGTGAATTTTCAAATTTCCCGTAGGACTTCTTGCTTGATTATTTATACCATTTCAGCCTCCTGTGATGGTCTCTGAATATTCTGCTTAAACACTCTGTTCTGCAACAGCTCCATCTCAGCAGTCACAGGGCAGCTTGTTTGCCGTCCAGTTGCTTCAACACGTTACACATCTGTCACCTGGAGAGAAAATGCTTGGCCCCAAGGACAGAGTGGCTGGATGAGCACGAGGAGGGCTCCCCACAAGTGTTTATCAGCTGCTGCTCCCCCTTCCCAGTATACAGTAAGCCACAATATTTAATGTACATCATCACAGGAGGGTTTTTTTACTATATTTCATTACAATAGGTCATGAACTTATTTTAGATTACTTTATTTTACCGCACTCTGAATGCATAATTATTGACAAAGCTATACTTAAGTTTGATCCACTATATTTTTTTCCATTTTTTTTCTGACCATACTATATACACTTTACAAAACTATATGTAAACATAGTATCTATGCTGTAATACATAAAACACCACAGTTACATGAAAGAAGGCACATAAAGATTTTAATTTATAAATAAAAACCATACACCACAATAGATAAGGACATTGTGATTTTTTAAAATGCTTTCTTTCAGAATAATTGTTTTCCTCAGTGCAGATACAGCCTAATGCAGCAGATTATCTGCATTTGTCCCCAAAGATTGATATTGGCACAAGCTACTGATTCTTACTATTTTTTAGCAAAATGATATTTTTTACTTCATTTTTGAAAAATAAATATATATAAATCTGCAATTTCTAGGGCCGCATACAAATGCGTGTAAAATATTTTCCTGTTCAACCTACTACAGACATCACCTTAGTTGCAATACTCTGTAGATCTAAGAGCTGCCATACTGCAGCTTTTATAACTAGTCATTTAAAATGTGTCTAAAATAAAATTCACGTGTTAAAAATAAGAACCAGGACATAAGAATATAAATACTTGCCGTATCTTTTATGCAGTTCTTAATTCCCTTTAAAGGAAAGGAACCGTTTACATTCATACATGCCTTTACCCTGTGTGTGAGAGAGACCAAGCTATCCAGTTACTTAAGACTTCATCAAAGTACACAATAAGAGTTATACATCCATCTGCCAGATCTTGTCCTTGATGTTTCATGACTGGTCATGTGGAGCTCATTTTTAAATCAGCAAAGAAATTAAGGCCTTTTATTTTAGCATTTTATGATCCAAAATGGATCACAAAATTCGGTGATGTCTATACTTTTAATTTCAGTCTCTACCTCCTGTGAATGTACTTACAAAGATATAGTTGAGAAGACTAGAAATGGGATAGGTGTGTTTTCTTTGAGCTTTGATTTTTTTTTAATTGGATAACTAAATTAGATCATAATTTACTATCAACAGCTCAGTTCTTTCCTGGGAGTCTAAAATACAAAATATTGTGTATGAGTTAAAAAAAAAAAAAAAAAGTTTAAATTCACATTTTTACAGATTTATACTACACATTTAATCAAAAATATACTGTTTAATATTTAATAAAATTAAATACACAAAATAAAGGTTAACACTATAGAAATCTGCTACAAAACCTTTCTTTCCCCTCTTTATAAGGCGGTTAGTAATCTGCTTCATAACCATGGGAAATAAATGATTTACCTTTGGTTTTTTTCTTTCTCTCTTTTTTTCTTTTTTTAAACTATTTCACTATTAAAAGTACAGTACAACCAAAACATTTCTGGATGAGATGTTTCACATGAAACACTGCATTTTGTACACCAAGATACTTGATATGGCTCTTAATGGTATTCATCACTTTCGTATTCTTCATCATCACCTATGGGATAGGACTGGGTGTTGTTCTGAGTATACATTTTTGTTTTAACGGGACAGTTGTGATCCATGAGTATTGCCTAAAAAAATAAACAGAAAGCAGAGCACGGACATTAGCTTTTCTGGAGAAGGTTTCGCTGAGTTCCCATGAGCTCCCAGCCATCCCGCTGCAGATTTAAGGATTCACCTCTCTTTCAAGAAAGTAGAAACCAAATTACTATTTTCAATTAGCGTAAAACAAGCTCCTAGGCCTATATGAGGTGAGATCTTTACCCTACAGGCATCAGCAGCAACTTTCTATTACTCCAGTAGAACCAGTATTCCAGGCCAGGGAGGGAAGCTGAGGTACCTACAGGCGTTCTCCAGTTACAGCACTTACCTGCCGTGTGTTGGTCACCACCTGTAAAAGCCAGATAAATGGCCAAAGAATCCCACTACCTCAGGCTCCACACCCCTTACTACTCACTTTACTTTCCCACTTCCAAAACGTCCTTTAGAGTGGATTGAGCATCTTCTCATTATTCTTTTTTCCTTTATGTTTCTTAGCCTTAGTCACTGTGTAAAAGGAGTGACACAGTCTGCAAAGGTTTAGCTAGTCTGCAAAGGATTAGCTGTACTTGGGATTCTGCAATCCAAACATTTGCAGAGCTGAAGGCCTCCATCCTCATACAGCTTCAGCAAAATTCATTTTTTCCATTTTTTAATTTTGCTATTCATGCCAATCCAAAATCTGAGCAACTTACCAAGCAGTTTCTGCCCTTACCTTTCAGAGATGTAGCATTACATAGTAAGACAACAGTGGCACAAAATTACATTTTATTTTCCTACCAATAAACGACCACTACATTCTGGCCCCAAGCCACCTTCTTCAGCCTGAACGAGGACTGAGCACCATCTGGACTAACCCTACAAATGGTGACAGATGTTGCAACAAAGATTTGTACTCATTTTTCAGGGTTTCCCAGCTCTGGAATCAGAGCACAGATTATTCTACCTATTAATAGAGCTGCATGATAATTCTTTCTGGAGCTTCCTGTCTTCTTGCCAAACAAAGCAAGGGATCTTCTCCAGCATAAGATGGCTTTTGAACCTGATCCAATATAAATCTAAAGGAACAGCAGGTTTTACAATAGGAATGGAGGGGCCTGGATAAAGGACATTTTTTAAAAGGGCAAATGGAACTGTACATGCTAGGCGAGCAGTGCAAAAGCAGGAGAAAGAGTGGACTGTGCATACACAAGCACATGTGCAACATCCTGGGGCGGAACTTGTGGACTAAGGAAGCTCCTCTCTCCAGGCTGTTGTAGACCTTGGACTTCCACATTGCTCCAGAGAGCAACCAGATAATTTAATGGAGTACAAAGTCCTTTTAGGTCTATTAATCATGGTGTTACGAGTGACTTTGGAGATCTCTTAGCTCCTCCTTCCCCCCAGTTGTTGGAGGTTGAGACAACTGTGGAGATGTATCACAACGGGTCCATCTGGTCTTATGCTCATCCTTCGGCACTCACTGTTGGCCACTGTTGACAAGGCGTTACTGGCAATACTGCTGATTTGGCCATGCACCATTCAGTGGGCAGGGAGGAAAGAGCACTGACATAGGCAAAGTTGTATTTTAAAAAAATCGGGAAAAAAGACCTATGCTATAGCTAGGGTAAGAGAAGTCGTTAATTTGTAAGGAAAGTTGATCTGTATGAAGGAATAAGGAAGAGGAAGGAATGGAGCAAAATACGTCATGACCATGACGAAAACAGGATGAGGGCCAGGAAGGAATAAATCATGTTAAGTTAGTACTTGGCTAACACAATTGTAGCTCTTGGGGGAAGCAACAGCACCTGCTATACTTATTTCACCACATCATATACTGTTGCAGATAGATGTTTGCTTGACCCCTTTTTGTTCGATAATAATCATTACTCATTTTACTGTAAAAGCCCAAAAAGAACCGACTTCTTTGAAAACACTACAACAGTGAGAGTACATGCATGTACTACATAGATAGCAAAAAAGCTTTTCTTTTTACATCTTGGACATATAAAGAGAGGTTTTTCATTCCAAAGGTAATGCTTGAAGGTGAAACAGTCCAGTCTGGGAGAAGTTAGAGGCCAAAGTATAGAAATAAATTATCATTCATTGTCACTGAAAAAAAAATGCAAAAAAAAAAAAAAACCCCCTTTTTCTGCTTACCATTTTCTCTTCTTTGGCAGATGGGCTTCGAAGGAAAAAGCACAGAGGAGCGAAAAGAATATCCACGATTCCTATAATTGTCATGAGCCACGGAAATCCAATTGCTTTTGCAATGGCACCACCAGCAGAGGGACCTTTTTAAAATAAGAATCTTTTTCTGAATACTGCTCAGACATAAAATTTGCAACACTCACGTTAGACAGCAGTAGTTTTATGTGCAAAATTTCCACTTTGCAAATTGTTGAGGAATGCAGATATACCTTTGTAATTCAAACATAAACCTTTCCTTTCTTCATGCTCCACAATCACTGCAGAAATTGAAGACCCTCCTCTCTAGGAGCCCCAGTGTGTCCTGGTGGATGTCTCCAGTTTGGCAGATCACCACCTAAGCACATCATCTTGCTACAAGGCTGGGTATCATAAACTGAAGGGTATGGTGGGTCAGGATGGAGCTATTTCCTTTGCAGAGAGTTAGGAGAAGAGCCATGGGTTGGTTTCCAATGTTGCAAGGTCTCTTTGTAAGGAATAACCACACATAGTTCCCTGTATACTTCTTGCAGAAAATAACTACTCTAGCTCACAGAGCCCACGAATGCCCCTGGGATTCACCTCTAGCAGCCTCCTCGTTCCCCTTTTTATTTTCTGAATTAGAAGTGGAAAAGTCAGGACTTACCAAGTGCAAACCCCATGCAAAAGGCAACATCCGCTATCGCGTACACGCTCCCATAGACGGACACATGTCGCAGATCTACAAGGTAGCCCATGATTGGCATCATGGAAGAGTCCACCATTCCTGATGGAAAGTCAGGGAAATATATTTCAGGAAAACACTCGCTATTTCTTTTAATATGTCTGCCAACTCTCTGCTGAGAAGGAATGCAAGAACAACTAAAAAGACACCTAATCTTAAATAAACAAAGGAAAAGTCCAACCACATGCTTAACTGCATAACTTAACTTAGACACTGTCCATGCAAAAACTCTTTCACTGAGAGGACAGTTACTTTGTACAAATTCACATTTACTGTAAGCCCAAAAGATTTCTTTAGCTCCCAGTGAAGCAGAATTCTCAGAGCAGTTTTAACTTGTGTTTTCTGAGCCGTCAGTCTCTCACTGCCAGCAACAATACAAGAGAGCTCTGAGAAACCCACTGCCATGTTGGGGATTCATAATTGTTCCTCCAACTTCATTTCTAGCTGAAGTCCCCTGTGTGTGAAGATACCTGAGAACACTGCTCACAAGCCAAGTGCCAAAGACCAAGCCATGGCCCCCACTCAGATCTAACTGTAGGGTCCAACATAAACAAATTTTACATATATTACTTAAAAAAAAAAAAGGTATGTGCATGTGTACTTAGGCAGTCCTTTTAGATGAACAAAAATTCAAGAGTGTATTTTCTCTCTATGACAATGTCTATATAAATCTCTTCTATAGAAGGGACTAGTCTGGGTTTTATTTCATTGCTTTAAGTCTGTAAATAAGATATAATTTTGTGAGCCATTTGAAAGACCCATTTAGGTAGATGGAGCAATTCTGGACAGACTTCAGAACTTGGCTTGTCTAATAACAGCCTAGATCAAATTACCTTGAGCACTATCCTTTAAGTCTTCTTGCTTTACTTACCAATTTGGATCACAGCTCAGACGTCACTACTGTAAAATCAGAATTGCCTCAAAACCAGTTTTCTATGTAACCATGTATAGCACCACTTTTACAAAAGGAATAGACTGTAAAAAGCCATCATAATTTTTCTTACCAATGGCGAATCCAACTCCAAAATTTGGTGCTATGAGTCCATAAATGTTTCTAGCAAATGGTACCTAAAAATGAAATTTCAGGAAATTATTTTTGTCCTACTGCACATGCTAATAAGGATAGTTCTCTCTTCTCGGATAAATCCTGGGTATTTATGGCACATTGTACAGATGGGCAAATCAGAATTTGGTTCCTGTTGTGGCTGCAGTTTAGTTGCACACAGTTATGAACAAGAACAAACTGCTAATTGAACAACAGCTCCAAAAAATGGCCTTCCTTCTCCTTCACGAGCTGTATCGCCTTCTAAAGTTCTGAAGCAATGAAATCTGAAAGCACTCAAAATTGCATTCTGGAACATATTAACTATACATTGTTTAATAATGTATCGGAAGGCAGAAATTTCAGTAAAAATCTCATGAGTAAAACACATACTCAAGGAGGAACATATGAACATTTAGATGGTTTGTTTTACTTACACATAAAATACTTATTCCCACGATTATCATCCCAAGTAAAGCACAAAGCCATCTATCAAAGAAGAAACATCAGTTAGACATTACATTACTGATATTAAGATGTTAGAGCGAGTTTGAATGTTTCAGTCTCACGTCTGAATGCAGAGTTACACAACAAAAAGGTTCAAAAATCATTTTTCCAGGTTGATCATTACTGCTATACAACAAATTTTAACAAATTCCACTATTGGTTAATTGCCCTGACAAACATTGAAACAAGGCAGGAATAGACTGGGACGTTATTAGTATTCTTAAATCAAGCATACCTTCCCATTTTGTGTGCAAGGATCCCAAAAATATTAGTCCCAATAAGATAAGAGATACTGGCTGGAAGAAAAGCCACACCTGAAAAACATGAATGAGATATTTTATCAGCAGTGATTGAAGTGTTAGAAGAAACTAATAAATTCCAGACACTGCAATTTTGATTTGAACCCATCTAATGGAGCCTTGGTGCATGGCACAAAGAATCAAATATCCGGTACGTTGCAGCCCTTTCAAGAAATCTAATGACATTATCTATGAAACGCTGGAGCGAAGTGATGCCTTTGAAAAGAGTTTTTCAGCATCAGCCGAAAAGGTATGGGAGAGGAGACAAAAAAAAAAGACCAAAAAGTATTTCTAATTACAATAAACTTTAGGATAGTTCAAGAGAGTTCACTTTTCCCTTCACAAATACTTCTCTGTTTCACTGAGCTTATCAAGCATATGCTCAGCATATGCAACAGGCACAGGAGAACATCCTTTCTCTGATCCCTGGAGAAAGGAAACAGTGGGATGCTACCGCTGCTTTGCAAGTTACAGTCACCAAGTCTTAAAAACATATTTTTTAAATGACTTCACTGATATACTCACAGTAAAAGTTATTTTTCAAAGAAATGGCAATTAGTTTCAAATAAAAAAAAAATAGTCTGTGATAACGACCAGATGAGGGCACCCTGATACTGGGGCAACCGGACCCCACTACATGGGGTCTACCAGACCTCACATCCCTTCTAAAAGAAAGTTTGCCTGGAACAACTATTTTTGTAGTCCTAAGGTTTCCAGAGCAAGGGCTTTATCTGAAGCATCTGCAACTGGCTCCACAGTGGCCAGAAATTTCTCTGGTTTAAAAGCCAATTATAACCTGTGCTTGAGAGCTCGTCCTCTTCCTATCCCTACACATAAATCATAGGGCAGAACCAAGCCTGGAGGGAGACATAAGAGGAGGAATTGCTTTGTAGAAGAAATACTAATAGTTGGAGCAGAGAGTCATTGCCTGGAGTGCAGCAGGGATGGCTACATAGGCACATACAGGACCATGGGCTGTCTACATGGAGTGAGATTGCATCAAACACGAAACAGAGGACTTGGAAGAAATGACGCACAGTATTTTTATGCTGTTCCTCATAAATTTTGCATCTTCCTAAGAAAAACAAAACAGGGAAATTTGCCAAAGGAAAGTCTGATAACTTAATGCTTGCCATGATAGGCCTTCTGTTTGCTCATTTTTGAAATTGGGAATTGGATAATTGATGTTGAGAAAGCTGCTATGACATTATGGTACACAATCAAACAATTTCCTTCAAGTGTATATGCTCCTCATCTTTCACCAAGGCAACATAGATTTTCTCATTTCCTGTCTATCCATCTTCCTTCCTATCTCTGTGATATTCATAAGAAAAATCTAGAGGTAATTTTTAGCACTGCAATATCCTGTGCTTACATTTTCACCTGTGCAACTACAGCTGCTTTGGGTACTGCTTGGAGCCAGCTTATACCAATTCGTTACATAGAAGACCTTGAAAACTGCAGAAAATACTGCAAAGGCTTGCTAACTAAGATTTATAATTAGGTGTTAGGAGAGATAAGCTGCAGTATACTGAAGCAGAACTGTAATTTGCTAAATAAGCTTTATGCACTGTATCACTAACTGATTGAAATCAGAATTCTTTGTACCTTCATGTTTCAAACAACTGGACTTCTAAATTGTATAAGATAAAAATTTACCTAAAATCTTGCATTTCAAGATATTCTTTAAGAGGCTTAAAAACGTTAATTAATGCTGTCAAATCAGACAAAGCATAATGGAATCAATTACTTATATCATTATGGGGTAAAATTAGTCTTAATTTAAAACGGATATTTTCCTTCTAGGAATCTCTATTCAAATAAGAGATTCACGAATCTCATTTCCATTACACCAGTAATATTAAACTCTGGTGTGCGAGGTAAGATAAGCAATCAGGCTTCTTCATAGGGAGGTTTAAAATCTCTAGGCTTGTGCATTAATTTTGCTATATTACAGGCTAGCAACCATTGCACTTACAAAGGGACAAAAAGGACTGCTATCTGTGCCCAACCTGGATCTGAGGCTGCATTTAAGAGAAGTACAAAGGGACAAAAAGGACTGCACGTACAAAGGGACAAAAAGATCAGCCTGGATCTGAGGCTGCATTTAAGAGAACCGAGGTTACATTTGCTCTGTAGTGGTGCTGGGTTTTAACCCTGCTGGTGTTGGGGCTAATCACAAAATTTCACATCAACTACTCAGGGTAGTGCAGGGATATTCGTTTGATGCTAGTTGAACATTGTTTCCATCTAGGATTTCTTCTTTTTCCCCATTCACTTCAAAGAGATGGTGTTACCCCAGTTTTGCTCTCTAGCCTAATCTGATAAAAGGGACAAATTCTCACTGAACTGTTAAACTGTTGCCTGTGGACAACAGTTTTCCAGAAGGGTGCCCTGTTATAACTTGCTTCAAGTTAAAGCACTCCCATTGCTTTGTGTAGAAACTGCTTTATTTCATATAGAATACTCAAATATCATATATGGCAATGAATGGAACATAGGCCTCCCATGGATGCAAATTAACAACAGTTTGAAAGAATAAGTCTCTGCCTCTTTCTCTCCCCCAATGAATAGACAATTTTGTTAATTTTGAATGGAACATCTATAACTCCTGAAATAGATTCTGCAAGAGTTAATTGCGCATGACTCCTCTTGAGGTCTAGGTAAGAGAGAAGAATTACAGCAAACCACAGAAATGCACGTTTATTGAATTTTACTAGTAAGTTTAAGTTTAAACTGGAAAAAGTTCTTATGCGTAAGCAATTGCCTTCTGGCACAGTTCTCCATTCCAAAAGCAAAGAATTTGTGGTCAGAACATCAGCTTGCTGGTTTCAATTAGAAAATGTCATTCCCTTCAATAAAAGTAAAAACTGTCCTTATAAGCATCATGAGCTCTGTGGAGAAGTCCCTTATGAATGGGATGACTAAGTAACCACTGAAAAGAGTGTAAAATCTTCCAGATTCATGAGAAAATGCTCCTAAGGCTCCTTTTCTCTCTGGTAGCTACGTAGTGTTGCTGTGAACAGTCGTGGATGTGTATGGGTTAGTTTGTGCACGCTCGGTGCCAAACCTACTGAATCCAATGCAGACTTCTGGGATTGCCTGCTCCAGGCAACTCGTACTAGGAATTGATAAATGATTCCCACTGGAAAAAACTCAAACCTCCAACACAAATTGTTTTCTGGGTTTTTGAGAATTGACAATGTCCTTTAATCAAATCTTGGTCATTTTCTTGGTTGCCACAAATGATTATAAACAAAATGTATTTTTAAAAATGCAACCTGAAATTTGTGTATATTTTCTAATGTATAAAATGTAGGGCTAAAAATCAAATTTAACTGTGTCCCACTTGACCACAGGGCTCCAGTCTGGCAATGCTGCTGTACCGTATGAATTCCTGGCATGCAGGCATGTACCATCACCACCAGCATCTGCTTCTCCTTGCAATGTAAGTGATGCCCCTTATTTAAATCTATATTACAGTAACAGCAGCACTGCGTCTATTTCTTTTACAAAAGCACATATGCCATTGTGCCACTATAATATTGACAATTTAAAGACTGTCACAAAAAATGACCATCCTAAAGCACAGAAGGAGACAATTATTAATGCGACCAGATCAGAGACAGACATTGGACAAAATATACTAGAAGCAAATAGGGTACTGTACCAAGTTGCCACTTTCTTGAGCACATGGTCTCCATCATCCAGATGGGTAATGCTGGTTCAAGCATAGCAATAGCCATATTTGCAAAACAGATTGACCCTTAGAGAAAGAAGAGAAAGAAAAAAAAAAAGTAAAAATTATTTCTTTTGACTATTAACAAAAAGCTATACAAAGAATGGATGTGTTTACAAAAACACTGAGGTCTCCACAGTCCTACTTGTTATGTGTCAGATGATTAATGTTAAACAGCAGAGAATGCAAAACAACTTAGGACTAACCTCCTACATGTTTCAATTCTCCTAGAAATTCTGCATTAAAGGTTAAGCTATTTTCATAATGTGGAAGGGAGAGGAGCAGAATCTGCAGTGAGCACGATGACATTTAGAAAGTTCACAAGGTCTCACTGTTGTACAAATGATAAACTAAAACTACAATCCTACGGTCTTTACCTCTTGCCTCCCAGGGCAAAAACTGAGCCCTGTTGTGCAAGAGGCACCAGCTCCGACCCCATTCTTTCGTCATTTGAAAATGACTAAGATACATGGAAGTCTTGATCTGAAACCCATGAGACAGCCACAAGGATGTCTATCCCCTACGGTAGGGAATATGGTGAAGAGCTCCCAGAAGCAACAGCCAGTGAGTTTGTGCAACTGAGCAGCCAACAAGCCTGGAATTTGCCTACCCCTGTGAACTTCACACGCTTCCCAAACCCTTTTGAATTTTGGGACATTTAGTTGTTCAAACACAAATCAGTGAAATTGGCGATTCAGTCTTGCCTGCTGGCTCAGTTTTGTCAATGCAGAAAGTTTTTCTCCTGCAGGTCGAGATTCCAGAGCTTTAATGACAAGCTGGTCTCTCCACAGTAGTGCACTTCTGCTGCGGTGCAGAATCTCGTGGTGTTTCTTCTGATTCAAGATGGCTTTCCCACTTCCTCAAAAGAACCTGAAGCAGCTAAAGCCTAATGCAGGGCAACAGGACACATTCCCTCTGATAATCCTTTACAAAAACCCTTTCAAGGGGGGTTGGGGATCACTTCTAGAACTGACAGCCTCAGGCATATTTTCCCACTTTTCTTTTTAATATTTACAATCTCTGAAATTTAGGAACATATTCAAGACTCTTACAGTAGTTTGCCGTCCAAACATCACTTTCTTACAAAAGCTTAATTTGTCTGAGGTCAGTGAAATATTATTTCTCTTGGAATAAGTTCCTCCTCACACAGTTCAAAACAAAATGAGCACTGATGTCATTCTTTGTTCAAACCTGCCAGAATACATCAGACTGTATAGCTAAGATTCTTAAAGTAAACATACAGGCTGGCTCACTCACTGCCTTCCTGGGGCAAGCAGCAACAGTTCAGCACTGCTTTACGCTAAGGATGTAATGTTATGTCTAGAGCTAACCTTTCCATTTTGTTGCAAGTCTCCGCTAGTAGAGTGTCTAGAGGCAATCCTAGTTATCCACCTAGGGGTTTCCCTGTTCCAAACCAAAATCAGCCAAGCTTCTCTGATCTTCTTCTTGGCAATCAGCCAAGTAACTTCTCTGATGCCAGAAAACCACTTTAGGACACACAAAATGCAGCCAGAGAAAGCAGTGTGATTCTAACAGAGATGGTTAAACAGCAAACACCTTATTCTGCTCTTAACAGACTTTACAAAAGTCCAGAAGTGGATGTGCATGAGGATATGGCTTGTGTTCCTTGGCCATTAGGAGAGGACATCACCAAACTTGGCAAGTACACCAATACCAAATGTATGTCCGATCTTTAAGACGTACCTCAATGAGAGCCCAACATGCTACTCTGAAAACTAAGTGCAAGGCCCAACAGAGAGGTGTCATATCTGACACAAACCACGTATAAGGAGGCAAGATCTATATTTGCTCACATATTCCATCTCCTGCAGAAGTTTAACATGAACTTGTAACATCTGCATGTTGAAACTACAGGAGGAGAAGGCAGCGATTTCCAATGTGGTGTCTCTCCTATGCCACATTCCATAGGCACAGTGCAGACCAGGCATTTCCTAGTCTCTTAGAGAGAATTACAGAGAGAGAAAGAGGTAGGGAGAAAGGATAGGAGGGAGAAAGATTCACATCTGCGCTGGATCAAAGATGGGAAGGGGAATTGAGAAGCACCAGCAGAGCTTAGAGGCAAATGCAGGGAAGCAAGAGTGAAAAGGAGGCAGGGCAGAAGAGCAAACACATCCTTGACACATGCAGGCCTGATTCCAGGCTAGCGTCCCGAGTCCTTTTCACCAGGGCAGCTCTCACACTGGTTGCTTTACTGCACCCCCAGAACATCAGCTGCAGCAGCTTCTTATAGAGGAGCTGCACAAATTGAATCCCATGGTAGTGTGTTAGAAAATAGCAACAAATTCCATTTCTGTTCCTAACAGGCATGTAGGATGGTTAAAACAACTCTGCACTTAACTGCTCATGTGAAGGTAAGTTTTAGCCAAATCTTGGTTAGTCAAAGGAGCCCTTATAATTTATCCCCTTGTCATGTTTTGGGGGTTTAAAACCTTGACCGGCCAAATCAGTAACAGAACTTTACTGAATAGACCCTCCAGGGATCATGTTACTCTAGATATCTACTCCAGACATCTACTTAATGTGAACCTTATATGATGAATCTTACTTTGCACTGCCTGCTGCTAACCACTGTAAGAGACTAGATCCTGAACTAGATGAATGATAGATTTGATCTCTTATGACAGCTGCTGTCTTTGCTTTCTTCTCTGAAATACTCAGTTCTGCAACAGGCTGCTTTAATGCTCCAAGAATCTCTTAAGCCAAATTGTTTGTAAAACTTTGGTCACAGCTTGACCAAGTGTCTATCTACAGAATTAAAATCATGATAATTCCCTAAGATCACTAAAACAAAAGAACCAAATTAATGTCTGTAAGATTACTTTGTAGGACAATTAAATTGCAGTAGAGGAACACAATTATAAAATTATGATGTGTTTTCAGGTATATGATGAACATAAAAAAGGCCAGGCTTAAATACACACTTCTTCAGAACAAATGCTCAGTGAAATGTGATGCAAAAAGGCAAATTCTCTCCAGACAGAATCATCAAACAAATGATAAAGGCAATACCAAGTGCATTCTGCTATATGACCCAGACTTTCTGTCAAATATATTCCATGCCCTAGAGACTAAACTCACACCCTCTTCAAAGGGAAACAAAGATCAAAACAATTCCTTATGCCTGCCTGGGATGTGCCTGCAATTCCTCTATCCAAATGCCTTAACCCATCTGCCTTATAGAAATTCTAGGGTCACGTCTCAGTATGAGCAACAGCTCGTTATCTTAGTAAGTCACCAAAATTCATTAGCTTCCTCCAAGTTAGCATGTCTCAGTATGAGACGTTATCTTAGCTCGTTATATCAGCTCGTTATCTTAGTAAGTCACAGAAATTCATTAGCTTCCTCCAAGTTAGCAGACATGAAGATTTCTAACTTCCGTCCTACTGCGTTTCCAGTGGCAATCCTGTATTGCCAACAAATGCTTTTGTTCCTTGAGCTTTATGTAAATGAAAACTGCAAATGACATTACAGTTAAACGTGGTTAGCCTGAGGTGTTGTCGGATGCTGGTTTTAGCACCAACAGTTGGTAAAGAAAAAGAATCAAGTACCTGCTGCAATCAGAATGTACGGGTCCTTCAAGAGCGTCAGTAACGGTGTCCCTTTCTGGCTCTGTGAAATACATAAAATCCTGGGTTTATGAAAGGCAAAGCATTATCCATCACCCGAAGTGTTTTATGTTTATACTTACTTCTGCTTGGGCTCGGGCTGGCTGCAGCACAAGCAATTGAATAGCTGCAAGAAGAAAGCAGGGCTGTAACTTCTGTTCAGGAAGGGGGTTAGGCAGTAGGCAAGGCATGGAAGGAAGGTGCTAGATGGAAAAATTGAATATTCGCAGGTACTGACCTCCATCTAACAGCGCGAGTGCAGCCAGCACAAGGAAAGGAGAACTCTTCCCCACGAACTCATACATGATGCTCCCAAAAGGTGGGCCCACTGAGAGAGAGAAATAAAAGAGCAGTTTTGCAGCCTTTTTCTAGCAGCCTTCCAAACACAAAGTCTTTTCAAGGGGTTGGCCATGCTGCTATCAACACTTAGTGACCAAACCCTCAGGTTTAAGAAAAAAAAAACCCAAAGCTCCTTTAGCTCTGTGATCTCAATAAATAGCTACATTTTTAACCCACAAAATCCTGTTCTATGAAAACAAAATCCAAACATCTCAGAGACTCTTGTCTGACATGGTTCAAATACAAAACACCAAGCACCAGCCAAGTCTAACTTGCTTCATTTTCTTTACTTGCTTCACTCCATTAATTTCAATTACATTAATTCTGTGAGACAAAATAGGGGGGGTGGGTGGGAATCTGGTCCTGGAAGCCCCAACAAGCGGAAAACGCATCAGAATGGGGCCTAAACCATAAGAAGTTCTGTATTCATCTCCTGCATTTAGAGACTTACGTGCGTAGGAACACAGACCCCAGTCCCTGTAAAGCCTGTTGAAGCTATGAACACTGCATATACACCACTAAAACCCAGTGATACAACTGAGCGAGCACAATAGCTCTGGTTAGTTGCTAATCACTGGAGGAGATAGTCTGAATGAGGATGTAACTGGTAACCAAGATTTGAAAACCTTCTGTGTATCAGAAGAGTCTGATACATAGAAGAGTCTGATCTGAGAGTTTAAGAAAATGCATCTACCTAAGAAATCCATTTCTATGTAAATACATATATATATATATCCTTAGCATAATTTGGAGACAGCATGATGACACTGCACTTGATCAGGATATTCAGCTGCTTTCACAGGTCTCCAATACATGCTTTGGGGAATGTTGAGAGGTTTGTTTTGCTGGCAGAGTGTCCATCTCACTCACCTAATACTCCCATAGCGAGACCTCCTAGTGCAATTCCCATTGCGTTGCCTCTCTCTTCATCGTCGGTATAAACACTGGCAAGCATTCCCATCCCTAACATAAAAATGAATAAATAAAAGCAGGCAGCTGATTATTAGGGTGTTTTGTCATCATTTGCCACCTCTACTGAATATTTGACAGAGAAGACAGCAGATATAAAAGGAATTCACCTTAAAGCAAAAGAGATCTTGGCAAGTGCAATTGATCTCTAAGATCATGCTCTAAGATGTTGTATCACTCAGGTAATTTAATGACAACACAATTTTCTAGATTCTGTCTTTCTCACACAGATTTTTAGATGGTAATTTTCAGCTAGGTGAAACAAAGCTTTTGACAAGTATTCACTGTCTGCTACTTATACTCCAGTGCTTGACATTCACAAATATAACCATGGTCAAGGGAAGCTATGCTTTGAATATAACATATTATGCAGTGCTCATTACTCTGAAAAATCAGTATTTCAAGTTCAGCAAGCAAAATTAAAAGATGGTTTTGACATTGTACCTCCCTTTTGGATCTGATGATGATAAGCCTTCATTTTACAAAGGGAAGTAAGGAATTAAATTTACATGGTGAAATACCCAAACGCTGTAGTGGTAAAAGCTATAGTGTATTTCTGTGAATCATTAGTGGTAAAAGCTACAGAAGACTCCTCACAGAAATTAATAATTCTGTTTTCAAATCAAGGCTTGAGTAGAATTTAGTAAATAAGATCCACAGCTGAATTGTGAACCAGAAGGAGAAAACAAAATATTGTGTGATGGATCATTAAGTGAA
>NW_010589588.1:3863-16063 GCF_000705375.1 Tinamus guttatus
TGGGCTCGCGGAGGGTCAGGGGGGGACCCCCGGGCCAGGTTGGCGGTTCCGTCGTGACCTTCCCGGCCCGGCCCGGGGATGGGGCCCCGGGCAGCGAGCGGCGCCGCCTCCCGCCCGCTCCTGCGCTGAGGCCGCTCGCGAGGCCCCTTAGGTTTTGCGTTGTCTGACACCAGCCGACACCTGGAGCAGCGGCGGTGACACATCATGTGTCAGGCGGAATCCGAGCGGTTGAAGGATGCCCCTGGGAGACCCCGATAGGCAACGAAGGCCTCAAACTTTTGGGGCCCCGGGCAGCGAGCGGCGCCGCCTCCCGCCCGCTCCTGCGCTGAGGCCGCTCGCGAGGCCCCTTAGGTTTTGCGTTGTCTGACACCAGCCGACACCTGGAGCAGCGGCGGTGACACATCATGTGTCAGGCGGAATCCGAGCGGTTGAAGGATGCCCCTGGGAGACCCCGATAGGCAACGAAGGCCTCAAACTTTTGTAGGCGTGAAAAGCGACGACGTTAGAATTGGTTCCGGAAACTCCTTCAAAGAAACTTGGTTCCAGCTTCCAAACGGCTGAAAAAAAATATATCTTCTGCACTGGTACCTGGAAGGTGAGGGCAGCAGGGCGGAAACGTCCCCTGCGATTCCCAGTTGGGAGTTGGTGGCCATGACCTGCTAGTAATGGAAAGTCATGAGAGAGACTTGGCTGTTGTCTGTTTTTACGTGGTGGCCTGAAGTCGCAGAGGATGACCTAGCACTTGAGAATCAAACTGGGCCGAGGTAAAGGCCAAGTTGACTTGAAAGAGCCCTAGTGGTGGGACCAGGTCAGAAGTGAAGCAGATCCCAAACTGAGTGTATCTGGTCAAAGATATATTCTTTTTATGAGACTTTGTGTTACTGGAGCCAGGCCTGGATCTTTTAGTATCCAACTGAGCTGGAAGCAGCTCATAGTTTTCTTTTGTTTTGTTTTTTATTCATGTTTGTACAATCTTCTGGATATTATTTTTCAAGAAGGAGTAAAAGGGAGTGTTGGAAACTAACAAACAGGATTAAAGCCCTGAGCGCTTAAGGAAAACAGGTTAAGGAACTTAATCCAGGATGGATATGCAGGAGCCGCAGCAGCTGGGTATGTTTGCAGAGAGCGAGCTCATGTCTGTGGGGATGGACACGTTTATCCATCGCATCGACTCCACGGAGGTCATCTATCAGCCCCGGCGGAAAAGGGCCAAGCTCATTGGCAAGTACCTCATGGGAGACTTACTCGGAGAAGGGTCTTATGGCAAAGTCAAGGAGATGCTGGACTCTGAAACCCTCTGTAGGAGAGCTGTCAAAATACTGAAGAAGAAGAAGCTACGCAGGATCCCCAACGGGGAGGCAAATGTGAAAAAGTGAGTAAATGCTCCCAGTGGCTGGGAAGCCAGGGGTTAAATTTAACATTACTTTCTGACTGATGTTCCATATCATTTAAAGTAATGACATAGCTTTGTGTTCTGGAAGTCCTTTCTAAACTATCCGTGCTCAGGAATCCCTCTGCCCCTGGCGCGCAGGGACTCCTGAAGGCTGCGTGGGCAGCTGGTCCTCGAGGACACGGGCACCACATCTGCCCACCCGCACGGCACAGTGTCACACGTGCCCCTTAGGGCCTATATAAAGTGAGAGAGAGTCTAAGATTTTATGTTAAAACACTTCCTAAAACAGAAAGACGAAGGATGCAGTAGCTGAGAGTGCCTAAATCCCCTGCTGTCGCTGCTCTTCGTTGGTGCGTGTCTCTCTTAAGCTCTTTAGGGTGGTAATTCCTACTGCCACCCATGAAATAAGCGCCCAGGACCCGTGGTCCATTGTGCACCCAATGGGCATAGGAAGTCTTGGGTGTTATTCTTGGCCTCACGTCTGACTAATGAGGTTGAGAAGTAATTCAAGGCTCTTTTCAGTTGATTTCTGCAGCTGTAAAATGGGGACAAGGGTTGTCAAGCTCTTCTTTTCAGTGACTCAAGATTTGTGCTTGGAAGGTACTTCAAGTGCCAGTTACATACTGATTAGTCAGTGCACAAGTAACTAATTAAAACACACTGTGGGGAGAAGCTGGGTGTTACGCTTCGTTTGCGGGAGTCGTTATTATCGGAAACTTTCCCTTTTCTCGGGGTTGCGCCCTGCGTGCGAGGAGCGGGGAGCCAGCTGTGTTTTCCCCAGCAAGATGTTCGTTCCAGCCCTGCGCGATAGAGCTGTTTATCTGGTGCGAAGAGGAGCCTTCTGCAGCCAAAACAAATTGCAGGCAATAGTTTATCTCGTAGCGGGAGGGAAACTCGGAGATGTTTAGAAGACTCTCGCCTTGCGCCCGCCGCTGCGGCGTGCTGAGCGTGGAGGCCTGGCCTGGCAGGGTCTTGTTTCTGTTTCTTGGCTTGCTTTGAGTTTCCGAGCTCAGCTGTGAGATATTTCACATCCTGTCCTGGCCCTTCTGCGAGCCGCCTGTTTAGGTTTCCCTCCTAACCTTCACGCACAGCCTCAGCTGCAGAATAGCAACAGGTCTGCGCGCAGGAGTCTCGCTTCTCCGCTTCCCTGGCTCCAGTTCAGAACAAGAGCAAACTGCTGGTTAATGTGTAATAAAATGTTTCTTGTTCCTCTAGTCGAGGCAGGAGTGCCCCTTTCCATCGCTCTCCGCCCCGCTACATCCAGCACTTTGCCAAACAAGGGGAGGGCTGTTTCCACCGTGCTGGAATTCTACATTTCAAAATAACCTGGTGGTTTCCTGGTATCAAAACCCTGGTAATGGTCCTGTGCCCTGAGGTGAACCCTAGAATTCTTACTCATGTACGCAGCCTTCCTGTGAATGCCTCTGGTTTCGCTGACGTTAGTTACTAAAGCGGAGTAACGCAGCAGCACCTGGTCCTCTTATGGACATTCTCCTGAGTCAGCAGCACCTGCTTCAAAGCCCCGCGTGTGGTGGGCTTGAGACCAGCCCTTCTAACAAGGCTTTGCTTTAATCGAAGCTCCTGTTCTTGTCCCCTTGTCCCTTGTTGTCTGCATGCTTGTCTGCTTTATCTACCTGCTCAGTGGTGGAGTTATTTGGCGAAATGTCCTGTATTTGGTACCCAGGCACCAGGGAACCGACCCAGGCCGAACCCTTTGGTATGTGATGAAGGTTGTCTGTGCTGTAAGTGAACGTGCTGTAGCAGGGTGTCTAATGAAACCTGTGCAGTTTGAGCAGCGCAGGGGAGAGGAAAGCGGGACACAGACCATCCCATGGGCAGGGTTCCCTTCGGTGGGACCGTTCCCTCCCTGCTCTCACTGCTGCCACTCGACCTCCCCTAGTCCATGAGCTGGAGAACAGTCGGCCACAGACCCTGAACTCCCTCCTTACCCTGAACAATATAAATATTTTTTCAATTGTGACTAGTTGTCTCAACTTTGTAAACATCCCAGGTTAATTTGTGTCCTTTATAACTAAAATCTCTTCTTCCCTGCTTAGCTGTCCCTCTTGCAGGGACTCCAGGGCTATGTGCAAGCAGAAGTCTGCTCCAAAGCAGGGGCAGAGAGCTGTCCCCTCGCTGGAACCGCGGGTAGGCAGCGCTCGCGGCAGCCCCGGCGGGTCTCTGCTGTGCAGGAGGTCTCTGCACGCTGCCCTTGTGCTTGATCCTGCGGTGCTTTCACACCAAGTGCCACAAATGCGCCCAAAAACTGAGCTGATCACACTGCTTGTGTCTCCACTTTCCTTGGTTCAAGTGTCCCTGCCTCGTGGAGGTGACCCATTTGTGTTTCGGTCTCAAACACCTTGTTGTGTGGTTATTTTGACTGAAAAGACACTGCCTCTGTGCACTAAAGCCTGGTCTCTGCTCTCGACTTCTTTTATCTGAAGCTTTTTCCTGCGTTGCAACTTGATTTGACAGAGATATGATCAAATTATTTAAAAGTAGGTTTGTGCCTTTGCTGTTATCACCGGATGCTTCAGTGCTGCTGCTGTTGTGGTGAAAGCGAAGCTGCTTTTGAAAGTGCAAAACCAAAGAAACTGCCTAGAAAACAGTTCTCATCCCTGTGATCCCTGGGGAATTACTTAGATGAGTGATACACGGGGAGCAATGACAAAAAGGGAAGGCAAAATGAAATGAGCTCTGGAGGACTTTGCAGGTCTTTGCCATGTGCTGGGGCCCTCGGGCAGGGCTCATCCTGCAGCTCTGATTGCTCACGCGGTTCTGGTGGCTTCTCACTAATCTTCAAAACTGCAGCCCCATCCTGGACGCGCATGCGGTTTCCTCAGGCCCTAGAAATTACCCTAGTGCTCCAGTTCTGCTCCTGGAGAATGGACTCTTAAGGGTAAGAGCTCTGTAAGACCCAGTAGAGGTGCCAAGTTTTTGAACTCTTCTGTGCAAGACGTGTTTCCCTGAATAAATATAGGGAATCTCCGTGTGTCTGCAGCTCCTGTCGAGGTGGGCAAGAGAGCGACTGGCTACTGCTTCCAGCTAATGCAAGAAGTGAGTTTAGCAGGATTGCCAAAAAGATGAAAGAAAATTTGGAAGATATTTGTCTCTAGCAGCGCAGTTTTATTAAAAGTGAGTGCTAATAGCCTCCCATTTTTAATTAAGTGTTTGGATCTTTGTGTGGTATCCCAGGTGTCCTGTGCGGTACTTACCATGCTCGGTGATTACTTAGATTGGAAGATCGCGCTCATTAGAATTCCTCGGGGGTTGGAAATGGGTAGAAGGGCTGGAATTTGGCAGTTTGCTACTTGGCCTACAAACGGAGTCTTGCAAACCAGAGCCCTGCTGGAGGAGAGGCTCGGGAGCCCCGCGCGCGCTCGCGTTTTGGGTGAAGGTGCCGCAAAGTTGGCTCCTGTCCCCCGCTCCCGACGCGGCGCCCTGCGGTTTGTCCCCGGCGCGAGCGGCTGCTTCCTCGCTCACGTTCAGCACCGAGATGCCACAAACGGGTCTGTGCAGGAGCTCGGAAGTGGAACCACGGCGGGGACAGGGCTGACAACCGAACTAGGAGCACACGGGAAGGCAGGAACGAGAAAGGCAGGAAGCAGGAAAGCTCCTTGCCCTTGTGCACCAGGGAGGTTGCGGAGCGAAGGCCGCGGCTGCTGCTCCCCCACCCAGGGTTGCTATTTCGGACAATATTTTGCAGGCGCGTGGCAAGGAAAGCGGCCAGTCGAGGTAGATCTTGTTGTTATTTTCTCTTTAAGTAAATTTAAACACCTGCTGACAAAGATGTGCCCCTCTGTTCATTTATAAGGTGAAGTTTGGAAGCTGAAATGGAGTTGGAGGTGGCTGTGGTCTGGCTGTCTTCATTCCTTAGTCATTTTAGAATGCAAGAGTAGCTAAAAATAGGAATAATCTTTCCCCTGGGAAATGGGCTGTTGGCCCCTGCCCCGGAGGTGGTGCCTACAGGGACATTGGAGATTGGTGCTTCCCCACGTCCTTTTGAGTAAAAATCATTACAGACATGTGAAATATTTATTAGCCTGATAAAGGTGAAAGGAATTAAATATTTGGGCTCTGAGGCGCTCTTAAAAAGGAATGAGCTGTTGGGATCAGGTTTTTAAAATGTGTTCCTAATCTTGGCAGCTGGATTTGCCTTCACACCAAAACAGTCTTTTAAATAAACGTGTGTCCAGCGCCTCTCTCGCTGGTTCTTTCCAATCACTCAAGCTGTCTCCCTTTGTTATGCAGAAACTTCTTAGACCTGCTCTAACACGGGCTGCAGATTCTATGCTAATTTAATCCACTTCAGCCTTGTGGTCATTACTATAATTAGAGCTGCTGCATCACTTTGCAAATCTGTCTGCCATTTAAACTAACCACTCTTCGGAGCTTTGCCTTGTTCTCCTAGGTTTCTATTTAGCTATTTTGTTTTTAGGCCATATAGCAATAAAGGAAGAGTACCTGGACTAAAGTTTGGACGCAAAATAATTAATAGTGCTGCTCAGGAAAGGAAAGCTTAGCAAACCTGTAACTGCTCCTTGAAAATGCTCCTAAGATGCAGGATGCAAAAAGTTTCTCTTACCGGCTGTGATGCTTCCACAAACCTTTGTGCTGGCCACAGCTCGTTAGCAGAGACCTGCTAATTGTGAAGGAGAGGGGAAAGTGGCTTTGTAAGCTCCGTGGCATGTGTTTGAGCAGCAGCTTATGCTTCGGAAGCTGTGCTTTTAATTCCTTGTAATTCTGAGTCCGGGACCCCTAACTGTTGAGATTTAACCGTGCTTTTTAAAGCAACTTACCAGATGGCAGGAGAAGCTACAGGAAGAGTTCGTATGGAGCTTAACGGGAGCCCAGAGGGAGTAGGAAGGAACAGGGCAAAGGAAGGTATCCAAATGTTAACAGAACCTCCCCAACCCGACCGTCCTGATCGTCCTGTTTCTCCGCTTTACCACGGGCACCCAGGAGGATTCTGCAGGCTAAGTTTAATGCAAAAGATGCTAAGACGTGGTAGTTTGAGGGAAAGTACAAAATCCCAAGAGGGAAAAACTGAAAAGACTGGGGAGGTGACGCAGCAAGGCTGCCTTCTGTAGTGAAGGCAGGGGAAGTGTCTTCTCACGCGTTTTATTTCCTTTTCCACGAACAGGCGGTGCAATTCGGGTCTCAGTACTTAAGGTAAGGTTAAAGTTTGGCACAAGCGGGGTGAGCTGGGGCTCCCTTCGCTGGCACGGTGTGTGAGGGGAGAGCAGGGGACGTCGGTGGCGGTGCCAGGACGCCCTGGGCCGGTGCTGGTGCCGCCCCTGCTCTCCTTCCCGGTGCTCCCGTCCTTCAGGAGCAAACCAAAGGAACGGGCCTTGCAGAATCCCGGAACGGCTGAGCTGGGAAGGGACCTCTGGAGATCATCTAGTCCCGTGCCCTGCTCCAGCAGGGACACCTGCAGCGTGTGGCACAGGGTCTCCCTTTGCTCCGTGGTTTCCCTGCTTAGGCTTTGCGTGCTCCGTGCTCGTGCAGCAGTTGCTTTCAGGTGAGATCGCGGAGGAGGGAGGTCTGACTCCAAGCAGCCTGTTCTGGATGATTTAGGCTGAAATTAGGAATTGCTCTCACATCTTGAGACGACACTAGTTTGTCTTGCGCCTGGTTCATAAACTCATGAGAACTTCCAGATCAGTTTGGATCCAGCTCCAGCACTAATAAAGATCCCGAAAGCTGCCTAAATATTGGCCGCTGCCCAGGAGCGACTGTCCTTGTCCCTGCGAGTGTCTCCCGGAGCTCCCCCGGCTCTGACGCGTGCGGGATGCGTCTCCCGTTCCCGGGAAGACGTCGGAGCAGAGCTCTGCTGTGACATATACATATACATATATATATATATATATACACACACACATATATATATATACACGTATTGCGTATATGCAGCCCTGCAACATCTCAGCCCTGCTCTGGCCGCTACCTGCACCCAAATGGGTGGCTGCACCCAGGTGAGTTGTCCGGCTCCTGCTTCCCGCAGAGCTGGAGCCCTCGTGCAGGGAGGAGCGAGCGGTTCTGCGGGATTAGCCGGGAAGGGAGCGCTCCCTTCTCCAAGGCGCCACCAGGAAGGATTTTTCAGGTCTAATCTTGGGCTAGGGAACTCAAAAATCATCCCAAGGCCTTTGGTCAGACTGAATTTTAGTTAACATTAGGTGGAGCAGCTGGGACTAGTGCCGTCTGAAATACCTTTAGAATCCAAATGAATTTAGAAGAAACATTATTTTTATTCCGTACAAAATAGATGTTTTAAATGTAAATCTCTCCCTTTCTTTTCCTGCAGGGAAATTCAGCTCCTGCGACGATTACGGCACAAAAATGTCATCCAGTTGGTAGATGTATTATATAATGAAGAAAAGCAGAAAATATATCCTTTATTTTCACCCAGTTGTCACTACAGAGGTTTGAGTTCTTGCTTTCTCCTGTGGTACTGAATCACGGGAGTGCTTTTGTTGTCACTAAGGCCCTTTTGAATGTTTGAATGACATTGCCCAGAGCTTTATGTGGCTCAACCTGCAAGGGAAGTGAAGAAGTGAAGAGCTGGATGGCTTCTAGTGTCTGCCATGCTCAAAGAAAATGCAATTTGACTTGAAGCAGACTGCAAACTTCCCCAGTTGATCTGCTGTTACTGTACACGTTAAGTGGTTGCTTTTATTTTTGACAATGGCTTCTGTGTATAGTGTTGTACTCGCAGTGCTCTAGAAATGGGTAGCTTCATTGTGTGCTTTAATTAGATTAAATACTCTGCCACAAAATAATTAGTATTAAAAAAGCATCACAGCTTTCACTTATATTGTAGCCTTAGCAGACCAAAAGGACCGTAATTCAATTATGGTTTGTAGAAAGATGCTTTTTAATTAGTGAAAAAACTGGGATGCTAAATGAGAAGCGAAGGGGGGAAAAAGAGCCCGAGAGAGACCTCGTGTGTTGGTAACAGGTGATGACAACATGAAATGGTCATGCAGGAATTGACTCCTGTGAGCAAGGAAGGAAATGCCTTGTTTTACTATTCTGAACAGGAGTGTTTGGAAAAGGAATATTTTTATCAGTACTTCCTGCTTGAGATAAGTTAACTTTGCTACTTTTGTCATCCTCTGCTTCCACACTCTGAGAAGGCTCAGGTTCATTCCCCTACCTGTTTACTCTGCTCACAGGAGCAGCAGTTACTGGAGAAACCTGCTCTCACTGGGGCACAGAATGCATCTGTGGTCATGATCTCACTTCACTTCGCTGCAGCTCCTCGCTGGCGCCGCTTGGCCTGCACGTTGTGTTCCGGTGGTCCAAGCCCTTGTGCAGCTGCGTTGGTAACAGGGCTGGGGGATCTGCCTGAAAAGCCACTTTCCTTTTCGTGTTGGCTTTGCTGTTAGGTCAGTTCCCATTTCCATTTCACTCTGTGCGGGAAGCAAGGCCAGATGGAAGCTGAGTGGCTGCAGTGGAGGGGAGCCACGTCCCAGCTGGTGCCCTCTCTTGCCAGCGTCTGTTCCCAGCGTGTACGACCGTTTGGGGAGCCAAACCCTATTGATCAGGGGAATGGTGGGGGTCAGCGTTCTGGGGTCTTTTCTGGTAGATCTGCCTGGTAAAACCTCCCAGCCTCTAATCTTGCTAATCAAACAGAGATTGATCAGCCACGAAAGAGGTAGAAAAACCTGGCAGCTAATGAAGCCAAATTCAGTTGTCGCTTGTAGAAAATGAGCTGATTTTTGCTCATTTTAACTGACTGTTAGTGTCAGCCTTTTAAAGGTGGTGCTAGTAGAGCTGCTGACTTCCATGTCACAGTTGGTGCCAGTAGTTCAAGCTCTCAGACGGGATTTCTGTGGTCACATTCTGCTTCAGGGCTGACAACTGAGTTCCTGCAGGTCATCAAGCAGGAAAACTGTGTTTTTGGGGGGGTTCTTTTCCCCCTTCTTCCTCTTCTCTGGAGGCAGGACAGCTCAGGCTCTGCTCCTTGGGGATGTGTGTGCGGCGCAGAGCTGACACAGGGCTGCAGGCTGCACGGAGAGCATCTACCCTCGGAGCTTCCTTAACTCTGCCTTCACGTATATGGTGATGGAGTACTGCGTGTGTGGCATGCAGGAAATGCTGGACAGTGTCCCAGAAAAGAGGTTTCCAGTTTTTCAGGCTCACGGGTAAGTACAGGTTTCTTTCTTAAACTATCTCGGTCTCTCACCACTGCTGCCTCTACTGGGGGCACTCTGGGCCACTGCAAGTGCATCTTTTACTAGTTTAGTATTGCCCGGACATTGCAGTCTGCATGAGCTCAGACCTGTACCAGCTTTGTGCTTACAATATATGCAGATTTGCAGAGTGCTTTGGTGTAGAAGAGCCTAGAGTTAACCCACTGGTGCAGAGCTCTAGCAGGTACCTTCTGAGTACCTTGCCAGAGGCTTATGACTCCCACTTTCTACATGCACAGCACAGTTCAGTCTCAGATTCCTCAGCCCTGAAGGTTAATGCATTTCCAAGCTGTGTGCAATAGCAGTGCTCTTATGCATTATCCATCACTCATTGAGAATCTTAGTTTCTGGAAGTGCTTGATTTCTTTTTCTTTGCAGGTACTTTTGTCAGCTTATAGATGGCTTAGAATATTTGCACAGCCAAGGGATTGTCCACAAGGATATAAAACCGGGGAACCTCCTGCTAACAACCAATGGGACACTAAAAATATCCGATTTAGGCGTAGCAGAGGTATGTGGAAAAAGCAGCAAATCAAGGTGGGAAGTATGAGATTCCAGAATTAGGTCACCTTTGTGGTGGTGATTGATCTACAGTGTGTTTATACTGAGCTTTGTTGTTGGTTAAACTCACTGTGACTCCAGAATGACTTTGCAAATTGCTACAATGAATATTCAGCAAAATATTTTTATCTTATTGTTGAAAACAGCACAAAACTTCCCCCAGGGAACGAGTATAGAGGAAGATACCCATCTTGGAGACCTCAAGACCCAAAACTGCAGTGAAATTATGCTTAACTACATAGTGCTCATGCAATGAGAATTATAAGGCTCCCTTAGCGAGGAGCAGTGCAGGAAGTGGCACTGATGGACTGCAGTCGTTACAGGGTTATATTCTCTTGCTTTATAAGTGTCAAGGTGTTTTATGAGATGTTCGGAGCAGACTTTTCCCCCTTTGGTTCCTCAGGTGAATCCTTTCTAACAGGTATCGTTTGCGTGCCTCGAGTTTGAGCGTAACCAGTCTCTTCCGTGCAGGCCTTGCATCCGTTTGCAGAGGACGACACGTGCAGAACGAGCCAAGGGTCGCCAGCATTCCAGCCACCAGAAATTGCCAATGGCCTTGATACCTTTTCAGGCTTTAAAGTAGACATCTGGTCGGCGGGGGTCACGCTGTAAGTGTCCGTGCGGCGCCTGGGCATCACAGTAAGAAATTATAAGCCCACAAACAGCAGAGAGTTTGAACTATCTGGGGTGTGTGTCTGTGTATGAGTGTCTGACTCTGGTCTGCTGTGTCCTCCCTCCTGCCCTTCCTCATGGGTGGATATTCCTCCAAGTGGGTGCTTGAAATTCCAAAGAAAGTCCTGGCTGCCTGTGAATAAGTCTGGCTGCGTGTCAGTGCCTGGGATACAAGCCCTCTTGCCACTGTTGCAGTAGCCAAGCATCTTGGTGTTTGTTTTTGAAAGACTCTTCTGTCCCAGCCGGTCAGGGAGAGGCCTCGGTAGCTCTGCCACAGGTGACTGAAGAGGCTGAGAAAGGAAGACTGAGATAAGAGGTGCTCTAGATGCTCTCAAATTCTCATCTTGGAGTTTCCTCTTGGTTTCCTGTGGTTTACCTCATCGCCTTAAGAGCTGAGCACCTGTGTTGCTGCCTTTTCCTCATACAACTTCTCCTTCTGCCTTTACAGATACAACATTACAACGGGTCTTTACCCCTTTGAAGGGGATAATATCTACAAGTTATTTGAAAACATCGGGAAAGGTGACTACACAATTCCAGAGGATTGTGGTCCTCCACTCTCAGACTTGCTGAGAGGTGAGTCTTCCAACTGACTTTAAAATAGGGTAAAATCTATAGATGCAGCAACTGCTCAGTTGTATGGCACTAGGGAAGGCCTCCCTTCCAAGAACGAATGGGATCCTGTTAAAGGGAGGGAGGTTTATGAAGTTTGTGATGAGACTTTGAAGGGTCTCTAGTGTTTGGTTTCCTGAGATATACAAAGCACTTGATGGGTTGCAGTAGCTGCTCTTTATAGAATCATGTTTCTTCTCTGAAGTTTTTAAACCTGAGGCAAAACTCGGAGAGGTTAAACTTAAAACAATATCATGGCATTGATGCGAGTCATGCAAGTGAGAGCACTCAGGATTAAAGTCAGGTCTTTACCCAAGCCGTCTGCAGTGTGAATTGCTGAGTGCCCAGGTCCTGCTGTCATTCCTCCTTGGCCTCTGGCGTGAATTTATTTGCCTCAGTCTGCCCCTTTCCCACCCCCCAACCCATAGTTTGTTGCAAGGAGAATTTGAGGCAGCAGGTTGGTGCCAGAAACAGGAATAGCTGGGCGGGAGGGGAGGTTTTGTTGTTTGCTCCCTTGGGTGGGGTTCTCGTCTTTCTGTTTCAGCACTTGTTGCCATAGTTGTGGTTTGGGCTTGACACACACGGTCTCTGCTGTGGGTCTGAAATGCAGTAGTTGTTCAGCAGCTGCCTTGCTGGTGCTGCAGGGCTGCAGACCCCGCCTCGCCTCTGTCCTCAGCTCTTTGAGGAAGATCACGGGCTCCAAGCGCAAAATGAGGCTCCTGTGGTGTGGCAGGGGCTCCGCAGCGCCGCGGGGAGCGGAGCCGCCG
>NW_010589588.1:16114-30775 GCF_000705375.1 Tinamus guttatus
CGGTCCGGCGGCCGTGGTCGCCGGTGTGTCCGGCGTCCGCGGGACCCCCATGGCACCCAGAGCCTTTTAGCTTCCCTGCCTCCATCCCCGCTCCAGGAATAAGCTCTTCCCGTGCGTTCCTCGCGAGCTGCAGGGTCGCAAGGTGCCCTCAGCGCAGCTGGCACCGCTGCTCCCAATGGATCGGTTCCCGTCGCATCTCCTGCCCCAGGGTCGCTGTTCTCGGCTGCATGTGGTGCCCGGTCTGAGAGTGCTGGCTCAACATGTTGCCTTTTCCATACGGGCTTGGAAAATTCCCAATGGAATAAATCCAGGGTCCACCCAGGCTGGCAGGCAGCCCCCTGGGTCACCCAGCCGCAGTGATCTGCGGTTTGGGATGAGCCTCTCCGCTGCTCACTGCTGCCCCAGGGGGATGCGTAGCTGCTGCTTTGCTTTCCTTGTCCTGGGCTATCAGGAGCTCCAGCCCTTGGGCTCCATCAGAAGAGCAGCTCCCTTCAGTTCCCGTCTCATCCCCGGACAAGACTGGAGCCAGAATTCCCCACCTCTTCTGCCTCGGTCTAAAGAGGAGTCGTGCAGCCAAGTCCTTCTCATGGCTAAAACTGCCTTTTCCAGCCTCTTTGCCTCACTATCTTCATCTTAGCTGCTGTCTGTCTGCTCCGCTCCCCTCAGTCCCATCTTAGACCCTTCTCCCCCGGCTCCTGTCGTTGCTGTATCTGTTGCACGCCAAAAGCGGGCAGGAACTCCTGACCCTGCTCGTCTGCCTTGGCACGCTCCCTATTCCGAGAGCTCGGAGCACCCGAGCTGCTTGCCCTCTAGGGAGGGATTTCGACAGCCGCGCGGAGGCCGAGGACGTCCCCAACGCGGCAGCCAGCGGTGCTGACGTCTGCGTCCTGCTGCCCCCAGCGCCGCCGTGTCTCCTGGTAGGTGCCCCCTGCTTCTGTGGCAGCATGAAACCACCTGCAGGCCTGCAGCCCCGGTGCTCAGGGCTTGCGTGAGGCTTTTGGAGCAGCGCAGGCCCCCTCTGCTCTGTCCCCCTGGGGCCTGTTTTGCCTTTGCGCTGCTCCTAAGGCCCTCAGCACTCAGCCGTGCTGCGAGCGCTTGCTCGGTGCATCGCAAAGTGCTTGTTTCCTCCCTGACCATAAGTGCTGACCATGTTCAGCTGCGCAGCAAATCTAGAATGCACTTTTTAAACCTTTCTGCTCTTCTTTTGGCCACATTTTTAAGTGTTTTTCATACTCTTTCCCCTTGAGCTTGTTTATACTTTGTCGCTCTTTCCAGAGGGAACAACTTAAAGAACCTAAAGCTTCTGTTATTTAACTTATCAAGAGCCTTGCACGATGGTGTATTTCAGCAGATTAGTTGGGATACTGCTCCTCTTTTTGTCTCCCTAATCAGGGATGAAGCTTTATTTATACTCTTCAGCGAGGGAAATAAGCTAGAGAGCTGCTCTGGCTTCTGTGTGCGCAGCCAGCAAAGATGTGTCAGAGTGGAAGCATTTACAAATAGCCTTAAGGTTCTGCCGTCACCATCTCCGGGTGACTTATCAACTCCCATGCAGCTTATTTCTGGATAAGAAGAATGCACAAGGTCAGCTTTTCTTCCTCTTTAATGCCCTTGTACCAAAAGAGAAAGTTGAGTGTCTGAAGCCCGTGGCAGCCGCCTGGGTTTCGTTCCAGGCTCTGGAATGATTTTGTGAGCAGGGACAAGTTGCTGACACTCCCCGCGTTCCGTCTTTCCTTGGGGAATGCAGGTGGGGGGTGTTTGATGCTGTGCTGGCAGCGGGGCCCGGAGCCATTCGTCAAGGGACGGTGGCTGCAGTCCGGGAGGTGGGAATCGAGCCGGATCAAAACCCGGCTCTGCCTGCGGAGGGACCTGCCCGTGCTCGGAGCGGGACACGGAGCAGCTTCCTGCTCTGTTTTACGGACTGGGCTGACATCGCTCCGTATCGGCTGTTTTCGGGGCCGGCCGGAGTTGGAGACTTTGACATAAAACATGGGTTGCGTTTGCTTGGCCCTTGTGCTAAGAGATTTCTTCGTGCCTCTTGTAAAGCCATCTCCCAGGTTATGCTGTGTTTAAAAACCAGCTATTCTACCATCCGCGTGAGCGACTCCTCGGTCAGGGCTACGACCGCCCGTGGGCTGGAGTCTGCAACGGGAGCTCGCGCAGATTTGTGGTCTTCATTTCCCAATTGCCACTTGACATAATTCGAAAGGGGGTTGAGCCTGCCAAAGTCCAGGAGCGGGGCTGATCTCCCATGTATGGGCACAGCGAATCCCCTCCTGGGAGCAGAGGATGGAGCTGGGCATCCTTCCGAAGAATCCCTCTGTGGCAGCGTCTCATCTCTGCTCCCAGATAAACTGCCTGGAAATCTTTACCGTAAATGGTAGAGTCTGTGTGGTTACTGTGGGCAGACGCCCCTAGACGACTTGACTGGTGCAGAGTACATAATGTTTTGTCTTTATGAAGTCTCTTTTCAGTACAGGACTTTAGCCACAGAACTGCCATGAGTGAGTCATCCAGCTGAATACGTGAATGTACATTTGCAGTGATTGGATTACCCATTTTCTCGCAAGCATTGCCCAAAACACAATCCTGTTACTGCAAGTTTTTTGCTCACTTACCTCCTCCGTGCGTTTTTAATTGCCTGTCTGAGAACAACGCAGGTCTCTGCTGCACCACAGCTACTGGAACTGGTGCTGCCATTCCCCTTCCAATAACTTGCCCTAAAACCTTATCCTCTGCTCGTACTGTTTTGTCTGGTAAATGCCCTAAATCTGGTAGCCCTGTCATTCCTCTAATAGTGTTTGAACGAGTCCATGATTATTTTTCCTTTGGCCAATACAAGCTGTTTATGAGCGTCTCCACCTTCCATTCTGAAACACCCCAGCAAAATGAATCCCAGGTGTGTGCACAAAAACCTCCAGGCTGTCCCGTTGCACCTGGGGTTTTGATGAAGTTTGTGCAGTTTTGCCTGCCTGGATGTGCCGAATTTCATCCTGACGCTGCGAACGAGCTGGATTCCAAAAGCAAACAGTCCACCGCAGCGATGCTTTCCTGAGCTACCTGTTTCCAGTTGCACTAATAAGATAAAGTATGAACTGTAGTTTTGTTTGAAGAGGGAAAAAACACTAGTCTTTCTACCCTGAGCCTTATTTTGTCATTCTTCAACTCTTCTTAAACAAGTCAAATACAGCAATGGGATTAGTTGCCCACTCGTGAATTGTCTAACGTCCCGCTAACTTGCTGTGAAGAGCCAAGAGTGCCTTACAAGATAAGAGCTGCTCATTTTCAGGGGCAGGTTGTGGACTTCTGCCTCCTTGCTGGACTTCGAGTGATAAAACTTTATTTGGGGTCAATTTTAGCCTTTTGGCTGGAGGAAAAAAAAGAAATAATTGGCTTTATGGACAAAAAACCCTGCTTTCGTAAGTTCTTTTCTAAGCACACGTGTGCCCTCCAGACACATCTGTGCCAGATTCAGTTGCTCTGAATAGGCTTTTTGTTTTTACAATAGTCCCTGGATCATTACGGTAGCACAGACCGACCTGGCAAGGAAGGGACCGTTCTGCACCTGCTTTGCTGCCGTCTGCGCTCTTGCTGCTTTATTTCTAACGTCGTTCCGCGGCGCTGCGTTGAGTCACCTGCCAGGCCCTGTGACTCGAGCTTCAGTGTCCCCTTCCGTGCTGCGCTCCTGATAGCGTCAGCAGCGGCGCTTGCTGCCCTCGTCCCTCCACCGTGTCGAGCGCGTTCTGCGCTGGCACCGCTGGGCCGGGCCCGTTTCCCATCCCACTCGCGGCGCTGCTCTGCCCTGCTCCCTTCCCTGGAACAGGCTGCCCAGAGAGGTTGTGGAGTCTCCTTCTCTGGAGATCTTCAAAACCCGCTTGGACGCAGCCCTGTGCCACGTGCTCTAGGTGACCCTGCGTGTGCAGGGGGTTGGACTAGATGATCTCTAGAGGTCCCTTCCAGCCTTAAGCATTCCATGGTTCTATGGTTCCCCTCTGCTCCGGGGAGCCGCTGCCTTCCTGTTCTCACCCCTGCCCACATCCTCTGCTAGGAAGCGGCGGAAGAGCTTCCACGGCAGGGGGTTATCATCCAATAAAAGCAAAACCACTTGCAGTGAACAGTAGCCAGGCCCTGTAGCATTCAGGAGATGGATTCATTCCTGGAAGTTTCACTGGAGGATATCTTGGATGCTGCTAGGCGAGTCTTGCTAGGTCCCATTGGCTTGTTCCTGAAGAATAGGGCGAGATGTCCTAGTTTCTGCTGAGCTGTGAAGGTTTTTAAGGCCAGTGGAGCAGAGTGAACATGTGAACATCTCAGGAGTCTGGTTTCCTTTCTTTTTTTTTAAAAGCAATCCACCTTCTCTCCAAGAGAGCCTGAGAGAATATAGATAAGTTTGGGGGTTTTTTTTTGTTTTTTTTTTTGTTTTTTTTTTTTCTTCTCTTCCACCCTAACCTCAGGTTTCTTAGCAGCTGATGCCAGGATTCACAATTTTATGCAAAAGGGTTGGCGCCAGGATGATGACGATGATGATTTAGCCTTCCATTTGCCCTTTCCAAAGAGACTGTCCCTTGAAGGGGGGGTTCTGGGGCGCTGAGCAGCTGGGTGTCCTGGCCAGGAAGTGCCATGGGGAGAGCCAGACCCGTGACATGAGAGTCCCCATGCCGGGGTGGCCGCCGCGGGGCTGTCCGAGCCCCCGTCCCTGCAGTGTCGTGGCCCCTTCCTTGGGGACGCTGAGGAAGGGGCTCGTTCCGCCCTGCCGAGGTGTCAGCAGGGGGGTTCCGTCCCCAGGCGTCTCGGCAGCCCCTTCCCGAGGCTGCGGAAGGCCGGAGCTCCGGTGACCGTGGAGGGAGGGGGGCAGGACAGAGCTCGGCCTCCTGTCCTCAATGCATCTGTGATCACACCTGGACTTTTTCTTTTCCTTCTTTTCAGGGATGCTTGAATACGACCCAGCCAAGAGATTCTCAATACAGCAGATAAGGCAGCACAAGTGAGTGTTCGGCTTCTTCCTATTAGTCATTCTCTTTCTGCTTCCTATGCTAATGTACCTGTGCTGTTGCTCTCACTCATCTTCCCTCCTGACAGCAGACACATGGAAGGCGCTGGGCACCCTTCCTCCCGCGCTGCTGGAGCCCTGGCAGCCTCTGCTCAGCTTCGCTTTCCTATTAGAGCATCCGGTTAAAGCATTTGAATTGCTAACCGGTAAATAATGAATGTGTCGAGAATATGTTTCTAGTGTGACTGGTTCATGATAATTAAGGGTTCTGGATAATTCTTTTTTTTTTTTTTTTCAGGGGCCAACTGAGATGAATGGAGCAGAGGAACGGGGGTTTCATTAAGGCTGGGTTACTGAAGTAGAATTCTTAATGTTTTTTAAGGCTTTTCTTCCTGGACAGTTTGAGAGAAATCCCTTGGTATTTGCTCCATGTGGAATCAGTATGTGGAGAAGTCTTCTGGACAATGAGAATTTTTCTTGATCTCTTTAATGTCATGCTGCTCTCTCCCCCACATCCTCCCCCTTTATCCTTGCCACTGTCAGAGAGGGAAAGGCCCCGTTATCTCCAGGAGTTTTTTTTTTTTTGAGGATCTGTTTGAACACGCTGCCTCTGAGCAGAGATTTCCTGGGCGGATAAAAGCACAAGAACAAAAAGCATCATGAGGATGCTTGAGCGCGGAGGCCGCATTAGCTTATCTGCTGCTGGAGTAGGAAGTGCTCCCGAGGACACGCGGAGCTGCCTGCTGGACTGCAGCTGCTCGCGGGACGCACGGGAGCCTCGCGCGCTGCCGGGCCTGGGGCAGGAAGGGAGCTCTCCTCGGGCCTCTGGAGAAGCCCCGCTGGTAGCCACGTGCTGCCGGATGGTGGTCCCGGGTAGGTGCTGCAGCACGGGAGGCATCTGCAGGAGCCGCAGATCCAAGCTCTGCAGAGACACAGGCTCAGCCACAAGGCTCTGCTGGTGCTGGCTCTGAGCAGCAGCCAAGAGCTTGGCCTTGCTGGGTCTGCTGGCTCCAGGAGGCGCTTTGCAAGAGCTCCTTTCCCCGTGCACGTGCTCCCCGGCACTGGTGTTTCACGAGAGGCTGCTCGGGGCTGCCCTCGGTGCTGCGGGGCACCTGCGGCGCCGAGCTTTGGGACAGGGACCCTTTCCCATCCGCCACGGAGGAGCGGAGCGCTCCTGGTCGGGCTGCGAGGCACCGTGCGCCGCGGCTGTGCCGCGAGGGGAAGGAGCAGTTCTGTTCATCACAGCTTGGAGCAGGGCAGCGATGGGCTTGGGGACGGTCACACGAGCGCTGCACGCAAACGTGGCCGGAGTCACCTGCAGAGCAGGTTGGTAGGAGGCAGGGAAACACCAAGAGCACTTGGTTTTCTGTCCATGCTGTGGGTGCAGACGCAGCACTGCATCGCCCCTGGCTCCAGGCACTGTGGGTGGCTCTGCAGTGTCACTATCTGCCAGGTATTTGAGCTAGTTACCCTGTTTTTGATATACTTGATTTCCTTCTCCCACGTGTCCATGAGCTTTTGCGTCAGCTTTGCCCAGCTGGAAGCAGAGAGGTTTCTCTAGAGGCCCTGCATGTAGTCAGAGAGCAGGAAAAAATAGAGCGTGGAGGGCAGGCGCAAATGCCCGTGCTGCAGAACCACAACTTTCTTTCTAATTGGGCACGGCTGCTAGTGCTGCGGCTTTCAACATCAAAGCACCAAGAAAGGGATCGGAGAGAAACTCTACCTGCCAGTACAGAAATGTTTTTCAAGGCTCAGTCTCTTATTAGTTTGCTGTGAGCTTAGCCAGTGCTTCTTAACAGGCTTTTCTCCCCTATTAGTAATTGCCTCCTTCCTCCTGCTGTGGCATCCTAATAATTACATCAAGCACAGCAGAGCCTGCAGCCTCGGGCTCCGGCTGGGTCTGTCCATCTCCTCCTTGTGGAGGAGCCCTGCGCTAAAGAATCCAGCGCTCAATTCTCCTGGCTCTCTTTAAATAGAGGAGAAGCTTTGTCCTTACCCTTAACCTGCTCCGATTTATTTAAAACTGAACAAAGGCGTTCGAGGGACAGCAGGTAGCCATCCAAACATTGTTAGAAAGCTTTTTGGAGAGTGTTTTAGTCAGAAACTTGATTTCTAGACGAGTAGGGGTAGGAGGAGGTTATTCCTGACGTTGGGTTTCTCCCACTCGTCCCCGTGTTGAGATGGGCACTGGGCTATGGAAATCAGAGGCAAAGGGGCACTTTGGGCTCCACGTTCCCCTTCTGTCCTTCCCTGCTCTGCTTCTGTGAGCTGCCCCAAGCAGAGCTTCCTCCTCCGCCAGCAGCAGCCTCATTTGGAGCAATCTCGAGGCAGTCTGCGTTGTTTCAGTCTCCAGCTGCCTTCCTCTCTGCTTCATCCCTGCAGCCAGGCTCTGACATCGGTTCCGCGTTCCTGCATTTTGTTACAATTCAGCAAAGTTTTCTTAGCCCATTCTTTGCTTTAAAGACCTTCCAAGCCCAGGTGGTTTGTGCAGGGCAGACTTGCCAGCTGTAAGTTGAAATGCACTAGATTAAAACCTCAGCCCTTCGTTGCGGAGGGGCTATAGGATGTCAGAAGTTGACCCCTGAATTACAGTGCAGGAGTTGGCAACCTCTCCCTGTCAGTTGTTCATTTCTCTCTTGCTCGTGCTTTGGCTGAAGGGCTTAATGCTCCTGAACTGCGTTTTGTACCTAACTCGTGGGCCCTGCTGCAGCGCTCGCGTGATGGAGTGGATGCAGGATTCTGCCTCTGTCCCTTGTTTCCACAGCAACCGTCTCGCCTGCCTTCTCCAGAAGTGTCACCCGTAATTCGTTCAGTCCTAGATTGGCTTCCAGGAGTTTATAGCAAGAAAGGGGAGACACCGGCACCGATAAAAGGTGGAAGTGCCAAGGAGCCTCCCGGGCTGGCGCTCCCGCCGACCTTCCCAGGCACCGAGCAGCTTCCCAGCCCCTTCCCAGCCGCTCCTGCTCACCCACAACTGGTGCTCTTCTGTGTTGTCCTGCGCACCGGGGCTCTTGGAAGCTGCCTCTGTGCTGCCCTGTGGATCCCGGTGCGGGTGCCGAGCACATCGGTTGTCTCGGCTGCCTGGATTCCGGGAACCAGCAGGTTTTCCCTTTGCTGCCACTGGAGTTTAGGTACCAAGAGGGTTTTCCATCTCTTTGTGGCAGTGGTGTCACAGTGTTGTGTGAGAATCTCTCCTCGGTGCAACATGACAGAGGGAGAAGCACAAACTCTCCTCCTTGCCTCTCTTGTTCCGGCCCCTGGGTTCTGCTTCGTTCTGTGGCAGGCCCATGGGGAGGAATCTTTAGTTCTTCTGCCCACGTTTTGCAAATTAATTTCATAATGCAACTGTGTGTGTGGTGAGTTAAGGGATTCAGCACCTCCATCTGTGCACACAACACAGTTCTCCTCCTGTGTAGGAGTCTGAACTGTGACCTGTGGGGCTAGCATCAGCTAGGGGAAAACTGGCTCTTAATTACTTCTAGTTTTTGATGAGCCTGACTACGCTACACATTTATTAGTGTTATGTGTTGTCTTTCCCCAGCTGTGCCCTCCTCCTCTGCACGAGGGCAGCCGAAGGCTCCTGCAGCGCGGTGGTGCTTTGGTGTGGTGCTGGTGCCCTGCCAGAAAGTATGAAGCCCCTTACACGAAGTGCTGGGAGGCGGAAAATCACTCCTAATCCATCCTTTCTGGCAGGACGAAGACCTGCAGCTTGGCATCTGCTTTCAGAGAAAATTGGTCCCATCCAAAACAAGCAAACTGAAATATTTGTGACCTAGAATGGGAAGTGAATTAGCTCTAAGTGTTTGGAAGCTGCAGCTGTGCTTGCTGATTCTTATTTTAACCTCACTTATACCAGAACTTGAAAGGAGCAGAGTGATGACTTCTAACGTGGTGTTTGAGCTTAGAAGCTGCAAAGCAGACAGGCTCATTAAGCCCTCATCTACCTAGGTTCATTTTTGTCATTCAGTCCTTGACCCTTGCTGTTTCTACTCCCTGTAGGTGATAGCAACCCTTCTGGATGCCACTTAACTGGTAGTTTAACTATTAATGCTCCTGCTGCTGCTGCCTGGAGTCTGAGCTCCACAGCAGTCTCAACACGCCTGCAAAGCAGTGCGAAATGCTCTCTCCCCTCCTAGAGGTCCCTTCAGCCTGTTTCAGATCGCTGCGAGTGGCAAAGAAGCCCTTCCCCATCAGAGGAATTTGCGTCTTGCAGGGGCTCTGTTCTGTGCAAGTGGCACCGTTGAGATCTGCACAAACCTTTTCCCCCTTGGCTGCTAAGGGACTGCTCTGTTGGTAGCAAATAAATTACTGTGTGCGCTGCTGCGGTGCGGTTTGCTCAGAAATCAGCAGTGAAATTGTTTGGGAACAAATGGTCAAGCAGGCTCTTTGGTTAGAGGAATTCCAGCCCAGCCTCTGCTTTAATGTTGGTGATGAAGCAGGGTGAGGGAGGGACAGTCATCGGCGCTACCTCGCTGCCGGGGGGATAGTTGCACCGCGGGGGAGCAGCTGCTTTTTAGCAGAGCTGTATCCAGTAGCATCTCGAGCAGGTTTAGGCCGTGTGAAGGAGCCAGTGGCCCTCAGCGGAAGAGCAAATCATTTCCTCACTAATAATGTCTTCAGCACCAGCGTAAAAAGCAGAATCCCTGTCCCTGCTGGAGCAGCGCTCGCCAGGAAATACGCTGCTACTCCGTGCAGAATTGCTTGAGGCTCCTTCCAAGAGGTCTTTGATTTTCTTAGAACTTCAATGAATTTCTCTTCTCATTCTCCATCCTCATTACCATATATGCATATGCAAGTATTTGAAATCACCTCCCAGAGGATAGAATCATTTATGACTGGAGTACAGTGATTCAGGTTTTAGCTGTTAATAAAACCTATTTTTACTCTCTTGGTAAGTAGGACAGAAGGAAAGAAAAGGGCTGAGCTAAAATACAGCAAAATAAAAACACTAGTTGGTGGAGCTTTCTAGTCTTTCTTCCTTTAAAAAACCTTTTTAATGGCAATTGTTCTGATCTTATTCATCTTGTGAATCCCATTCTCCTGAAGCTCCTAGCTTTTAGTTTAGTTCCATCTAGCTCCAGTGCCCCTGGCAAAAATAGCTGGTGGCTGCGCTGGGTCCTCTCTTCCTGCACTAGACAATCCTGCCAGGCTAGATCAGCCCAGGCTGAATTTGCTGTCTTGACAGTCGTTTCCCTGATGAAAGCAGCCTCCCAAGGAAAGGAAAGCAAATGAGCAAATTGTGTTGTGTGCCGTGCACATCTCAGCTGCTGAGGAACCAGTCTGAGGAAGGAATCAGCAGGATTTGCCGAAGCTGTTGGCCAAGTTCTAGTTGTATTGGGCATGCTGACCTCCTGCTAGTCTGGTAGCTGGGATGACCTTGTCTTTGACTTTCATACTGCCAGCTTCGTGGGCACTCAACAAAATGCATGTGCATTCAGTTTTCTGTCATATCCTTGAAATGTTTATTTCAAAAATGTCTCTCTCGCTGTGGCTTCCAGTATTTCTGTGGAATACTGGATCTACATCAATGCATAAGTGGAACGTACTAACCTTATAGAAACTTAAGGCAGAGGGGACCAACTTTTCCTTGCTGCGAGTGGCAAGATGCTGACTTCCTCATGGAGCAGTAGATTGGTTTAAAAACTTGAAGCTAATCCATTTTCCTTTGCTTTATAATTTTGCTTTGAAATCGTATCTGCTAATTGTGAAGCCGGCTTTCTGAATAAGAGCTCCTTCCTTCTTTGAATGCTGGCTGATTTGTCCCTGGAGTTTCATTTTCATTTATTTATCTCCTCACTCCTTGCTTTCACAGGGTAGTTTTATTAGAATGCCACCTTTTTTTAGGCCTAGTGTCAAAGCAGTGTAAGACTAGAACAAAATGATAATTATAACTCTTCCGTGCAAGAGGTGCATCCAACCCTTACTTTCTAAAATGAATTTGGAGCTGGAGTGATAAAAAGCAGATGTCTCAGGTTTATAAGAGCTCTTTGGTGACTGGCTTCAACGTCTTCTCAGCAGTTCTTAGCCAGGAGTTACTTGGTGTCTCTGAACTGTTGAGGGGAGAACATTGGTCTCACATTGGGCTTATTTAGGGCAGCAGTTGGAGGTAGGTCAAGAAATAAACGTGCAGCGTGATGATATTTTTAGATCTTCTCACTCTGCTTGAGGTGGATGTTCAAGAGACCTAAAGCTGCACCCTTTGGGGCCTGAAATAATGCGGGAGAGGGAAGAGCTAACATGGCTGCCTGTGGCAGTGGAAGAGGACGAATGTCCCTTCACACCCATAAGTGTCACCTACCTAATAACGTTGGGCTCACCTCAGTAATAGAGCAGTTGCTTGGGCCACGTTGTTCTCTTTTTTGCTGTGCAAAGAGCAGGAGGGAGATAGTGTGGAATCAGGGTTTGGTGCCCGTGCTGGTACCAGCCGCGGGGCCGAGGATGGTCCAGGCCGTGAGAGCTCCGGTACCTCCCGTCCCTCCCTTGGGGATGGCAGCAGCGGCCTGTGAAGGCCCTAGGGACAGGGAGCGCCGGCCGCTCCGCGGGCAGGACGTGGCGCTCCGAGGAGGGCAGGGAGCAGCAGCGTCCCCAAAACGTCGGCTTGCGTGCCAGCCTGGCCCCGGGACAGGCCGGCTGCGCAGCCCGGATGCGAAGCACGATCAAAACAAGCGGCCGCCCGGCTGGCTCCGGAGCTCCTGGCGTGAGGCGAGCCCGCTGGATGCTCCAAATAACTAAGGGAGGCTTCCAGCACCGAGCTCCTTCACGGGGCAGATGGTCGCGCTATGGACACTGGTTCTGTTGGTAATAGAAGTCCCTTGAGGCAGAGGCGGGATAAAAAGACAAAGTATAAAGCATCTTTGCTGTGATCTTGCTGAGAACTGTCTTTTAAAAGGAGTTTGGGGGTAAATACCATTCTCCTTAGAGTCGCCTTCTCCAGGTTTTCTTCTCATGCTGCATTAGCCTGAGCTTTAGGACACAAGCAGAGTTTTCTCCTTTTCTGCTTGCGTCAACACCACAACAGAAGGGAGCTCTGGCAGCTCTGCTAACATGCTGTGACTAGAGGTAGGGAGCAGGAGTTTGTCCCTCTGTCTCTCTGCTTTGGGCTTGAATTGGTAACACAGGAAACATTCCTGCGGCCTCCTTCCAGATCCCGAGCCGTGCTCCCGCGCCCGGCCTGCGCTCAAGCAGGGCTTGCAGCAGAAACCCGGCTGCCAAAGCTGGGCAGACCCCTGCGTTTCTTCTCAAATGACAAAGCACCCAGTGGTTGGAAGAGCAACTGCTGGTGTCCCTGCAGCACGAGCAGCAAGGCTGAGGATGACGAGCTTGAAGGTTCCTTCCGCAGGTTGTTACACGATAAAAACCTGCAGGGACGTAAAGCTAGCTGCGAATTCTTGTACAAATGGAAACTCCACATAACTTTGAATGTCGAGGAGGAATGGGAACCATCTCCTACTAGCCAGGATTTCCTTATGCCTTCCAAAAGTGAAGCTGTGCTGATGAAACTCTGCTCTTGGACTCTCCGCAGTTGGTTTCGGAAGAAACACGCTCAGGCAGAGGCTCTGGTCCCCATTCCTCCCAGCCCGGAGACGAAGGACAGGTGGAGGAGTATGACGGCAGTGCCTTATCTGGAAGATCTGCATGGCTACAACGAGGAAGAAGATGATGACTTGTATGACATTGAAGATGATATCTACACTCAGGACTTGACAGTACCAGGTAGGAAAGCCGGGTGCTGGGCTAGGGCAGAGCAGTATTTGTTTTCTCTCGTTTTTTTCCCTCCTGCCTGTGTGAAGTTTTTGGGAAAGGCCGTGTGGTCAGAGCAAATCCCTTCAGCAGTTGCAGAGACTATTGATTATTAAGTGGTGAGTGACGCACAGCGTTTGAGTGAGCCGTGATGCTCCGGATGTCTTGGTTCTTTATTTGATCAAGCAGGATGCCCCTTCCTGTGTGTTACCCACATGCCAATTTCCTTCCTTGCATCCAGGAATAGCTTTTTCCTGCTGGATTCTGTTGTTCAGCACACTTAGTCTAGTAAAACTGGCCAAAAGAATTATCTCCGAGTTATTTTGGATCTCAGCCTTAAAATGACTCAGTGTGCAGAGTAGAAGGCACATCTGGGGAAGAAGGGTGCTTATAACCTTGGCACTTTGGTTGAGACTTATTTTTTCTGCTCCAGTTTTTGTGGCTACTTGGTTACAGAATTACTTCTTTTGTTATTTGGATTTTCCTATTGTTTTTCAAGCAAGCCAACCAGTAAGTCTAGAATTTGGGGCAGAGGGATGGGTGAGTGGGTTTAATCATGTGGTTTTTTGCCAAGTGGTGAAAATGGAGCGTGTGGTTTTTGTGTTTGCTCTTTCTTCCCCTCTGGCCTCTCTGTATCCATAAGCAGAGGGGAGGCCTGAAGGACACGGCCTTGGGAAGGCGTCGAGACGGAGACCGGGCGCCTTCACGGTTATTGCTAGCAGAGCAGCCAACTGAGACAGCAGTTTTTGCCTCTCTAAATCCCTACATAAACTTATTAATTGCTCTAAAGTCTTCAATGAGCGCTCTAGGTGTCCCTGCTTGAGCAGAGGGGTTGGACTAGATGATCTCTAGAGGTCCCTTCCAACCTCAACCGTTCTGTGAGTCCATGAGTTCTGCCTTATTTTCACTGTTCTTTGATTTTGCTGTAGTTTTTTGGAGGGAAGGTTTTAGGTGCTGTTTGCAGGGTGCTAATGTACCTTACCAGAGTGTGACTGTGGTAAATCCTAGTGTCTGCAGTGCAGAACTTGCCAAATCAGTTTCCTTGCTGGTAGCCAGGTGGGTTCTGTGGGTACCAAAACAGGCAAAGTCTGGTGCCACCCCAAGGCCTCGCGTGGCCCTTGGCTCCTGGTTAGTTGGAAATAGTTTCCTTGCCCACGGTCAGTCAGTTTGTCATGGAAGTGCCAGGCCGGTCCTAGCCAGGGTCGCACCTGATGTCCAAAGTTTCCCCTGAGCAGCAGCTCGGGCCAGGGGCAGCCTCCCAGGTAGCTCTGTCCTCCTCGGGGACGGTGCCCGTCAGGAGTGTCACAGTGTCCAGCCCGGCGGACACGGTGGGTCACAGGTGGAGCCTGCCAAGATGAAGGGAACCTCATCAAAGCGAAATAGATTATTCCAAGTGCTGATTCACTGTTGACAGTCGGGTAATTCATAACCTCTTCTAGCAGAGCTGATGTCCCTGCGCCAGCTGGGTGACCCTCTGCTCTGTGCTGTCCTCTTGCATCCCACAGGCTTTTCTTTTTCTCCCAGAATTTGAGCAGGGCCAGGGCTTTTTCTCACAGCCTCATGGAGGAGGAATCCTTTTAAAAATGTCATAGATTCATTGAAGCAAATACGTGTTTGCAAGGACTTATCTAAGCCCGGGAGCAGGAAGGAGATCTTGCGAGATGCCCTCCCTGTTGTCCCAGGGATGTCTCCTCTGCAAACATTCCTGATGAGAACAGCTCATCCTTTTCATCCTTAAAGGTCCAAGCGAGGGTTCTGGTGGGAATGGGAGCCCGGACTGTATCACATTTCTACTCTGCTGCTTGCAGCATCTTTTAACTTGAGCTTCAACACGTGGTTTAAACCCCTCGGAGAGCGGGGAGCCCGGCGGGGCGGATCCGCGCTCGGCAGCGCGGTGACGCCCGGCGCCTTCGTGTGCGTTCGCAGCGGCG
>NW_010589589.1:7129-22124 GCF_000705375.1 Tinamus guttatus
TAGGGAAAGTCATTCATAAAATTTAAGAACCACAGCTTATCTTTCCTTAGCAGCAGGCTCAAACCATCTGCAGAAAAAAACATTTGAGAATAAAAAGACAAATGAAAAATTTCAGGAGATAACTTTCTGAGCAATAAACTATTTGTAACTAGCTAGAAAAATTATTTTTTCAAGGCTGGCAAAAGGACATCTTAATAAAATATATAGCCCAATACCCCAAAGCTCCTCCATTTTTACTTCATGCATATGGCCTTTCAGCACTATAATTTATGTTTTTTCTGCTCACTTCCCCAGATGGGCTTTTATAATATCCTTCTCATAGTTCTCCAGGTGTTGCAAATAAATAAAACACTTCAATTTTTCAGAGAGATGAGGAAAGAATAGGCATTAGTAAAAGCTGCCAATAAATGTATTTAAGCAACAGTCATTATAAAAATGTACTGTAATGCCATTATCAAGGATAGCATGTGATTCTGCACATTATTCAAACATCACACGACAAGTAAACTGTTTCATATCCTAAAGTAGTTTATTATAATAATAAAGATGCAATATGCCATAACTGCAAAAATAATATTTGTCTTTTGATGAAGTTAAACTGTATACAGTACTATTGTATGTATATATTAGCATGTATATTTTGCAGTAAATTTACAGCATACTGTAAACTAATAATACTGAAATGTTGACTCCAGTTAGTGATTCTGTTATTGTGTTAATATTAGCATAGATCCATAAATTGCCCTGAATGTCCTATGAGATATAGAGAACTACTTAAAAAAAGCCAAGGTCATTTAAGAAATTTTAATCCTATAACCTGTTCAAGTTAGGCACACTTATACATATATATATACATATACACATACATACACACGCACACTCACATCCTTGTGTGTTAGAGTCAGATTAGATTTACCCTCAAACTTCAGAAGGGGCTTTCTTCCATTTTCTAAAACTGGGGATGCAAGTAGGAAGAGTAACTTTGGTACAGAGTTTTAAATACACAGTGTCTTCTAAAGAAAAATCCCATTATTGTTTATACTTCGTAGTGTCAAAAGGGTTTGGGAGGATTGTCTGTTTTTTTGTTCGTTTTTACGCAAAACACTAAAGTTAAGCCCTTAGAGACATCACAGTGTGAACAGACAAAGAAAAGGGCAGAAGATGCTACATAAACCATAGAGCATTGAGATGTGGGGACATGACTAGTATTTAAAAGTTTATGGAATACCTTTTTATGGCACTACTGAAGAAAATATTTTTCTTAAAAATAGTAATGCTTCTTTAAGCAAATGCTAAATACCAGGACAAATGAATGTGTGTTTGAATATAATGAATATTCAATCAATTCTATCATACAACAAAGTGGGCTCTTTTACACTGTTATTATCTTACCAATGGATTTTTTTTTTTTTTTTTTTTTTTTTTTACACAAAATGTGAATACAAACAGCTTAAAAGAAACACATTTTTTGCTTCATTACACTAATTATATTTACTCAGTGCACTGTTTTTAACCAACTTTAAAATTATCACCATGAAAACTCCTTTTATATCTATGCAAAAAAAACCACATCATAAATAATACATCCTGGGTAGCACAGCAGTGTATCTTAACACATTACATCTTTTTTTTTTTTTTTTTCCTCCTTTCTTCTGTTTAGCATTCCTGAAAAGAAGTCTGCCTCTGTGGGTTGCTGGTGTGTTTGAAAAGAAATGGTAATTCAAGAAGATCAGAAATGAATAGATAATTCACTGAAGATCTTTCCTCACCTCTTTTCCCCATATTACACATTTAATATTCTTGAAAGGGAAAAAAGAAAGTTCTGTACATACAGATGTAACACTGCTGTCTGCTACCATGAAAGTTTCTTCACATCCAACAGTGACAGTGCAATTAGGCTAGAGCTTTTTCCTAACAAAAGGATGTAATTAAACCTGGTTGCCTCAAACATCCCCTTCTTTTAAAATACGCTTGGATACTTTCTATGACTGCAAGCAGGTGTCTGGTATTTCTCAGCTTGCCACAAAGGAGAGCCAATCTTACTGAATTTTTATAATTACATTTTTTTGCGTCAGTCTATGACCTTCAAGCCAAGTTCTGTTTTGAACAGGGGAAATGTTTATGAACTCGCACCCACAAATGAGCCCATTGCTGAAAACGCTCTCAGTGACTCGGAGGTTGTTTCATAATTTTGGGGAGGATGAGACTGAGGAAGGAAATACACTTATGCTCTGAGGAGTACTTCAATCATTTTCAGCAAGACAGGAATCACATGTATTTAATTTTCTCTGGTGCAGTAGTTACCATTCAAAGGACAGTAAGAGTCTTCAAGCCATCCTGGCTTTGCAAGGCATAAAATAGTCTGATATTTGCTGCTGGACATAATGCTCAGGACAGCATTCATTCACAAGGGAAACGTGAGATTTCCAAGAGTCACTTAGGAATATGACTTTGTCTGACCCTGCTACGTGTCAGTAGTAGTTTTGTACAAGCTGGTATTTATTCCTTTCCCACTCTTTCTTTTAGGGATCCCAATAAGGGAAAGGCACACGTGGCTGGTGCAGCTGGGCACCTTGCTCTGCCCCATACGTGCACTGCCAGCTGCGGTGACCAATACCCACAGGACAGTCCTCTTGGATATTCCCTGCTAATTCCTCCAATCCTTGTCTTTTTTTTTTTTTAATCATCATAATCTGCGTCATTTTGCAAACTGACTTTTAAGCTCACATGTAACAGCACTAAAATTCAGTAGGACTCTGAAGACAAGAGAATCACCATGCACAGGACAGTTCACAGGCTCAGAATTGTAGCTGTTAAATTTCACTGGACTAGAACTAGGATAAAATAAACGAGTATTTCCAAACTGAATGTTTAACATACAGGGACAGCTTTTCCATGGAGCATCTGCCAAGAATAATCAAAACCTGAGTCCTTGCCTCTGTTAACACTGCATCACTTTATCTGTGCCATTGCAGCGTCTGCTATAGTTCATGTAGCTCAATTCAGGCATTACAAAATAATGCCTTTTTTTTTCCTCCAAGGGAAAGCTTCCAAGAGCATTCACTTCAGTTAAAAGAAACTCTTTGCTTCACATACATACTTGTTATTTTTGTTTGCCTCTGGTGGGCGCTTCAGACATTGAGAAATGCAAACATTCACACACAAGCAAAACTAGGCATGCCTCTACATCTACCTGAACCAGGCTCTAAACCTGCACATAAGTAAACTTAGATATAGCCAAATAAACTTAGACATACAGATAGACAGCAAGCTTGACCTAGGTTAAGATACTGCTTAGGAAAACATGTAGGTACCTTGTTGCAAAAATCTCATGCTAGGACCACACTAGGAACTACATGGACTGCAGTACATTCATGAGTATCTCACAGCCTGTGCAATTACTGTGAGCACTGCATCCTTCCACTAAACCTTATAGTAGGCAGTTTCCTAGGAATTAGGCTTTGGGCAAGGTGTGATGGAGCCAAGGAGATAGCTATGGCACTTTTTAAATGTTCCTTTCTCTCTTCTAGGAGCTGTTTTTCTCCTTGAGACTTCCACAGTCCCAGGCACTGCTTCAGATTCTTCTTCTGAGCAATGTTTATTCAATACAGAAACAGTTGCAGCACTGTGAGACTTATCGCAACCAGCCCACAAGACTTGCATGTTAAATATTGACTAGCAAACAACCACAACAGGAATTTCATAAGGAAAAGAGTGAAACAACTGAAAAAAAATCCTCACAAAACAACTGATAGCTGTGTGAAAGCATTATCTCATCTCAAAGGACAGTCCATGAATGGAAGACTAAATTCATCACTTGTTTCCTGAATTAGTGGCTCAGCTCCAAGAGCAAAATTAATGAAATTATTCCAGAAAGAAAATAAGAAGATTCATTTCAAAATGTAGACAAAGTTTCAAGAGACTTTGTTAGTTATGGACTTCCCTTTACCTGGTCTCACAATAATTTCCTGAAACTCACTGAAAACAAAGACTTTCTCTGATTTAAAACAAATTGCAACATATTACATGTTTATTATATTTGTGTATACAAACATATTTATGTATATAGGCTTAGCTTCTTTTCATCCCTTGAAAGATTCAGAGCAAAGTCTCATAGTACATCCAGTCTTCTGTAATAACATATATATATATATACATATATATATATAATAAAGTAAAAAAAAAAATCTTCCTTACCCCATCTTTACCTGTGGGCATCTGTCCCTTCTCTTGATTAGACACAGTTACTGCATGGTCACAGGAGAAGTCATTGGGCTCACTGATACACTGCTCACCAGATCAACACATTTTGCAGTAAAGCATATCCTGAGCATGGGGAGCATCCACCCTTGTCAAATGCTGGGCTGAAATATTGTGAGGACCCTGGAAATCCAAATTAGCTATGAGCTACTATAGTTTCTGATTGTGAACTGAAATTCTTGACATCTAGCTCATGGGCCTCTGTGCGGTGCAGCTTTATGCCATGCAGATATGACTTCAGATTTAATTGATCCATGGCAGTAACAAGAGGACCCTCTGAACTAGTCTACTCACTCTAGGCCTAATTAGCAAAAGCACTAAGCAAATTACAGCTTGCACTGCAGTACTTAACGTCTCATTCAGGTCATTTCAACTTAGGCACATTGAGAATTGAAAGACACCAAGTCAGAGACGACTTTTAAATCATAGGACCTCTCTGGCTACATGAAAAAGCTACTTCACCTACAGGATTTCTGGAGAAAGGAAGGTTCAACATATTCAGGCAATTTTGTGCAAAAATCAAGTTCCCTGTCTCCAGTCAACAGTATCATGAAAATAATTACGCAGGCGTCTCACAATCAGCTACCCAGGTGCCCTTGTTGAAAATGATAGAGCAGCTTTTTATTCTGTGATAGTTATTGAAAACTATCACACTCTGAAATACTTTTCCTTTTCATGCTAGCACTCAACTCTGCAAACTGCAAAGGTATTGGGAAATCTCCTTAGTTTTGAAAAACAAAGCATTCTCCTGCTGGTTTTGTAGGATAGGTGGGTTTTGATTTGTATACTCTGTGTTAAATCAGATTCAACACTTATCTACTGCCTACAAGGACGTTGAGCACTATTTTAAGCTAGTATACAACACATTTAATCCATGTAAATTCTTAGGAAGTCTTCCTGTTCTTGTGCTACTTAGACTATCTTTAAACTGCATTGGAGCTTACTACCTGCATTTAATTTTTTCTGCTGTGAAGTTATTTAGATAACTTAAATCCAGCAGGCTTTCTTTGCATAGTTATGATTTTCCTTAGTGTATGGTTGAATGATACTGGCAACTGCAACCACTTTAGCTGATAGCTGGGTTTCTCTTTCTGATCATTAAAGTGAGTTATTTTGGTCTGTCAGGAAAAAAATGAGTACCATACAGCACGTGCTGAGTCACAACATAGTATAGCACCATGATGGTGATCCAGCTTCATTCTCTTGTTGTTTTGAAAAACCTTTTCCAATGAAACCTCTCTTAAATTTTCACTCTGACAAATATCTGTTGTCTAGCAGAGATTGGTTTCTAACAAAAGGTCAAAAAAATTGCAGTGAAAACCCTAGGGGTACTCACAAAAGGTCAATGAAAATAAAGGGAATTCCCAGACGAAGTACAGACTTCACTATACCATATACTACCTCTTCTGAGAGCGGGCTTAATACAAAATAAACGCTTACAATTTTCTGTGCACAATCATCCAGACACTCAGCAAATGAAAGTCCAGCTACGCAATTTGCAGGTTAATATCAGGTATCCAAATAAAACAACTCTATTCCACTATATTATTTATGATGGCAAATAAGATGGCAACATGTGACCTGAAGTCACTACACACCTGTAGTGACTCATTTATACGAAGCCATTCAAAAGGTGGCCTCAAGAAAAGTATAATCAGTTCTATGGTACTTGAATTGGATAATCATTTCATAGTGACTTATATATATCTAATGAATTTAGGACCATTATTGGTACTAAATAAAACTAAACAAAGTACTAAACTTTGTCCGGATTTACTCTGGCACCTTTTTTCATTATTTAACAGACTGCTTGTTCACATGTATTACTACCTAATGATTGCTCGTAAATGCATATGAAGTAAATAAATAAAAAATATCCTGCAAATATTTGTTATGAATGCTCTGTGACTGGACTTAGCTCACATGGATGTTATTCCTAAGTCACTTTATTTTCAGTGAACTAACTACACGTTTTTCAAAATCCCAGAATGTCTTCGAGAAAGTGAAGGTGCAAGTGTGCAGCTTTGAAACATGCCTCTTAAAGACATGTGTAACTTACCATTCCTGAAGAGTCTAACTGCAGTGACGAAGCTTCACACATTTATTGGTAGATACTTAAGGATTTGGCTGCATCAAACCTATATACACAAAAACCCATAAAACTGTCTAGCAAGAAAAATGAGGCTGAATAAAACATTTATAAAAAGCAAGTAAATGGAATAAAAGATGTCCATGAAGTAGGCAAACACTTTTTACTTTGCTGGTCACAAAAATTTTACGGTTCTAGTGCTGTCATCCAGAACTAGATTTATTACCAACAGAATGTCAGTGCTGGTTCAACGAGATGACACACTTTCAACTGGAACAATTATAATTCTTCGACATAAAAATGAGCCCTTCAAATCAACGGCTTCTGTTTAAAACGGGTAAAAATTTAGGCATATTTGCTATTGCTGATCATACAGAAAACTGCTGCAAAAAGAAAAAAACATTAGCAAGCATGATTCCTCAGTAAGTCCATATGAGAACAAACAACAACAGTGACCCAATCAGGCTTACGCTTCACTACTATTAATGATGTGTTTATAGATATTTACCTCTGCAGCAGTTTCAGAAACTATATCTTGAACTGCTATTAATGCTTTTCTTCACTGATTAATAAAGAATGGAGCTACTGGCATGTATGGTTTCCATTCATTTCACTTGTGTAACATTGCCATCTACAGGATGTACAACACAGAAACTATTACTTAAAGACTAATTTTACAATCAAGGATAGAAACCACTGAAGTTGAAAATATAAGTGTCCAAAATTAGCCCTGTTTGATCAGCCTGTCAAACTGTGCTATTTTACAAATTATCCAGTAATACTACGGCTCACCAACAGAAGCATTGTATTAAACCAGCTACTAATGTCTAACAAGTTGTAAAGCAGAGGATTTCCTTTAATCTATCTGAATTATGCATTAGGAAGAAAAGAAACAAGTATTAGTACAAGAGGCTTCAGATTTAGTTACTCATCAGAAATTGACATGAGTTACATTTTCATACTTTCATACAAAAATTGTTACAGTAATTCATTCTACAGAAGATTCAGAGAAGAAGTCTTATTCAACACCTATCTTCTCAACTTTGAGCAGGAATTTATGCAACATACTGATGTTGCCTTCAGAGGCAAACTATTCACCTGATAGGCTATGAACAGCTCTTTACAAGTACTAATATTCAGTACACAAAACTTGTACAAGTGCTCAAATATAGGCAGATGCTTAAGTACACCCCTACAATTTCATCTCTTTCCTAAAAAAAAAAACAAACAAACAAAAAAAAAAAACACCTTTTAGGACTTTCACTATGCGATGGAAATATAAAAGATAGGAAATGTAAAAGCTTAAGGCTGGGTACCTATCTAAGAAGCTAGTGAAATCTGTAACTCCAGCAATAATAATTTTGTCCCACAGTTTGTCTCATCATATTTATAGGGACAACAATATTCTTTTGGAAATCATTCTCAGAATGCTTATCCTTAGTAGTAGCAACACAAGGATAATTTACCTAAAGCTGCAATATCATTCCGAAATGCATCGTGTATTAAGAGTAAAATTCAACTCCTTTTCCAAATTTTGGAGACCAAGAGGCCACTTACCCATTTACTGATGGTTTTCAAGATGGCACCAATGTATTCAGAAATCTTGGCCTTCTAAAGTTAACTCTGAAGCTGACTGCACAGCATTTAGCATCTGCAGCTGAAAAAAATAAGTTCCAATGATGTGTTAGACAACCCCAACAATAATCACAAACTCTAATGGGACAAACTCTAAAAGCGGCTTCATAGCAATCTCTAACTGTAAGAGGACAGAAAAACAGAAAAAAATAAGCAGTAATCAATAAGAACAAGGGAAAGGCTAGAGAATTCATAGGCAGCAAATCAAATGAAATAATCTGGAAGAGTGATCTTTGATGTTAGGAAAAGTGGTTATTGACTGATTCAAGGAGGGCAGAATGCAGAGATGTTGTAAGACATTATCACTTTTGAAAATCAAAGAAAAAAATTAAATCAGAAGAAAAAAATTCATAAGGAATAAAGCAGCTGAGATCTCATATTTGCCATGAAAGATTTCTACATATGCAGAAAAAAAAAAAACAGAAAGGTGGACAGCAGTGCACAAAGACATCCCTCTTTATTTGGAGTCACTGGGCAGATTTTGCCTCCTTAATTTATACCTAGAAAAATAAAGTCAGCCTTTTGCACCCATTAAAAAAAAAAAAAAAAAAAGCATTCTAGTTTCAAGATCCTTCTGTGACAGCTTCACATGGGTCTAGCTGAGACAAACAGATGAGATAAAAAGGCTGAATTATTTCAGTTTCAAAACTAGCAGTCTCCAATACTTAAGCATAGTAATAAGGTTGTTAGCAGGGGGGCTGTCAGCATTAAGATAACAAGGCAGTTAAGAGACTTTCCATATTGAGCTGATGGCAGTTAATACTTGAAGTTAGCAACTGAGCTGTGAAGAGACAACATCTGTAACAGTGCTGGCGATGTTGAGGAGGACAGATATTTATACGTTACCCTGGCACTCCGTTGGCCCTGCCTGACTCTGCGTGGCTGCAAGCAGCTGCTACAGCACCGCGTTGCAGAGCGCGACGCGGCACAAGCTCTGACATCTGCTACAGAGGGGAATTTGACAGACACGTTCAGAGAATATCCCTTATCGTGCGCGCTACCGGCACTACCGCACGATGACATTTGTCACTACAGCAGCTTTGACCAGGACACTGTCAGCAACCAGGTTACTGCTGGCACAGGAAGGAGCGAGTGGCTACTTAAACATGAACCTTCACATAACCACTGCACTAGTCTAGGTCATAACATCTAGAGGTCATGGTGGTGGCAGCGCTTTTCTCAGTTAGTGAGGCTCTGTTATCATTAAAATAACGTTTTTTTTAATATATACATTACTACTTTGAGAATGCTAATTGAATCGGAAAAGAAAGCAGAATGTCTCCATTCCAAATCCTTTCCATTGCCCTCCATAAATTGTGAAACCCTTAACATGAATGCTTGTGGAACACAAATTTTAATTTCAGATTTTTATTGATTACATTTTTTACAACATACAAGCTGCTTGAAAATTGTCAGTAGCCTAAAAATTATTTGTGGATGAACTTCCACCTCAGAGTATATTTCATATGGATGATATATCTCAGAATTCTAAAAATCATTTATAGGAGAAAGATTTGTCTCTCTCTGCCTCTGTAGCATTTTTGCAAACCCAGTCATAAAATACGTTATAGAAGTAAAGCTATATATTAAAGAAGCGCTAAAAACCTTGTGTCTTTGGCTTGCATTGTTTTAGGCGTTTAAAATTTGCCCTCAGAGAGAGTCTGCTCCTCTATCAAAATTTTCTGCTCTGAAGACAGTGGAATTCTCTTCTTTCCCAGTCATAAAACATGTTATAGAAGCAAAAACTATATATTAAAGAAGCACTAAAAACCTTTTGTCTTTGGCTTGCATTGTTCTAGGTGTTTAAAATTTGCCCTCAGAGAGAGTCTGCTCCTCTATCAAAATTTTCTGCTCTGAAGACAGCGGAATTCTCTTCTTACCTTTACGTGGAATGGTCATTCACATAGTGCAGATATGCTCAACATCACACAGGTGTCCAGAGAAATGCCAGGCAGCGTGTCCACAAGTTCGGTCTCGTAATTTCATCAAACCATCTTCCCTCTTTTGTGATCTTTAAATATTCTTCCAAATTTTAAACTGTTACTGAAATACCATACAGTCACACTCCACAATGCTTCACAGAATACGGATGTTTATGAGGTCAACAATATTGTATCGAGGAGGGTATAATTCAAAGTTACAGAAAAGGCAACAAAGATGTTTACACCTTCAATGGCTAATGAGAAAGTTAGTATTTAGTATGGCCATGGGTCATGACAAGTGATAGGCACTTGTAGGGTGAAAGCTCCGTTATTACAAGTGGCAGATCTGTGAGCTTAGACAGGGGTGCTGGAAAAATGACAAGATTCTGGAAAAGAAGAGATGGAGAGAGGACAGGGAGTGACATGAAGGGGTTTGGGTAGGAGCACATTTGTTCCATATTTTATAACGCACACCGTAGGAGGGCAGGATATACACAGTGCAGCTCAGCAGATACCTTGCAAGATTATAGATCAGGTCTCGTATGCTGTGCTTACTGTGTCAGCCTGTCTGCGTGGTGTTCAGCCTCCTGCCAGCTACCAACAACCTGCCCAACAGCAGAGGAGACTCGTCTCCTGCTGCCCCTATTTGTTTGGTAGTTGGATCAATTTTTTTCAGCCTTTCTGATGTGCAATGTCTTTGGCACCATGACCACATTACAACTCAATCCAGGATGTAGACGGTTGTCACTTCTTACTTTCTGGCTTCTCTGACAATTACGTTGTTATCTACATAGCACCTATACTACACTGCTCATTAAAAGTATTAGTTCTAGTGATGCTGATTCCCTTGATTTTATATAGGCTGGATCTTGTAAATTCTATGGAGTTCACACAATTCCAAGGAACCAGAGGCAATGAGGTGTCCTTGCCTATCTACTGCTGCCTTTGCCCTGATCCCACAACTCAATAGCTTGTAAGTCACAAAGGGGAAGCAGAATAATGATGCTTTGACCACCGTAACCTTGAGGAGTTGGACTGAAATAAGCTAAAATTACAGTGGTCAAGGCTGTGAGAAATGCCTGTTCAAGAACAGGCAATGAATAATTTCACATTGTAATTGTACAATATGATATATTTTACATTTAAAATTTTACATAAAGAACCCCATCAGTTTTTTTTGGGTAGGATCTTTGAGAAAAACTTGCAGAAACATGGACGGCACCCACACTGATAATCCCCGAGATAGGCTGAGCATCATTAAACAGAACAAAACTGCTGCCAAATAGTTAAGATTAGACTATAAATGAATAATCTAAGGTGAGATGCTGCATTAGTCATATCATGGAACTACTAAATAAAGCAAGGTCATAAAACTGACCAAGGAAAATGATGTAGCAATTTCTTGTTCTTAAGATGAGAGAAAAGCTAATCAGAGAAAGCAAAAAAAACAATAATTTTAAACATGATTGTGCTTACTGGGATCAAAGATCCCCTCAGATAATGAGCAAAAGGGCAGTTGTAGACAGAAACCCTAGGGAGCCAAAAAGCACCGAGCTGAAGAAAACCTCCTTCTTTTAGTGCCCATGGTGAATGGAACCTGCTTTGTAACAGATGGTCCCTGTCTGCCTTCTGAGGCCTTTAGCAATACTAACCTGAGGCAAGTTTGTGTCAGAATCACAGAACGGTTACGGTTGAAAAAGACCTCTTGAGACCATCTGGTCCAACCCCCTGGCTCAAGCAGGGTCAAGTAAAACAGGTTGCCTCAGACTATGTCCAGTCTGGTTTTGAGCATCTCCAAGGACAGAGACCTATGTCCATGGGCAGCCTGTAACAGTGTTGAGTCATTCTCAAGGTGAAGAAGTGTTTTCTTATGATCAAATGAAATTTTCTGTTTCAATTTGTGCCCATTGCTTTTTGTCCTGTCGCTGGGCATCACTGAACATGGCTCCATCTTCTTTACACCCCTCTAATCAGGTATTTATAAACATTCATAAGACTCCCTCTCAGCTCTTTCTTCTCTGGGATAAACAGACCCAGATCTCTCAGCCTCTCCTTGCATAAGAGATGCTCCAAAGATGTACAGTCCTATTTGTGGCCCTTCACTGAATTCGCTCCGACAGGTCCATGCATTTCTTTCACTGGGGAGCCCAGGATTCAATACAGCATTCCAGATGCAGTTTCACCAGGCCTAAGCAGAGGTGAAGGATCACACCCCTCAACCTTCCAACAACACTCTATCCCAGCCCAGGATAGAGTGGCCACCTAGAAAAGGTCATCTTTGCGACTAGGGCGCACTGCTGGCCCATGCTCAACTTGCCCACCCAGACCCCCGTGTCCTGATTGCAAAGGTGCTTTCAGGTCAGCCCCCTGCCTGTACTGGTCAAAAGGTTTATTCCTCCCCAGGTGCAGGACTTTGCTTAAGTGTTCTCTAATGTGAGAACATCACCCCCCTTCACCAAGGGTAAGTCTTCATTGCCACAGACTTTTCCTCTGGAAAAAAAAAATGGATAGCATTAAAAAATATATATAAAAAACATTGTATCTCAGTCTCTTCCAGCTATGAAAGAGCTTTGCTCAGCCTTATGTGAGTTTTTATTTTAGGAAGAATTTCCAGAGTTCTCACTCCAACTCATCTACTTCACAACATAGCAACATCTGCCTTTACAGAATTAATAGCCTAAATCACTTTTCTCCATACTTGGAGCAAAGATCTGAACTCATCCTCAGCCCTACATCACTGAAACAAAGCTGCTCCTATGGCAGCTGTCAGAAACCACCCACCTTCCCTTTTTCTGCAGCAACCTACAGGCATTCAATTAGAATTTACTTTGATGCTGTATTTTATATTCACAACTCCCTATCCTACCTCTGAAATAGTCAAGAGAGAGTTTACTTGACTAGTTTCTAGCTCCCTCCTGCACAAGCTGATGAGGTTTTCAAACACTGGCTTCAAGAAAGCTCTTAATATGGTAATGATAGCTACAGTTAAGTCATACACAACAGCTGCTGTGAACATCAGATATATCAATTATAGATTCTCATATTTTAATCTCTGAAAACTAACAGCTAGCTCCATTCCTGAACAAAAGAGATCAGGAAACACTGAACTCTTAGAGAGCCTCATTAATCCCGAGTATAACTCCATGCACTTCACATTATATCACAAAACACACCTGACCCCCTACGACATTATCCAATCTCTAAGTGACTATGAAGGACCTGTCTTGTTGTGCCAGCCATTTATGTTACACTGTGAAAGCCCTTCAATTTCGGTGTGTTCTCATCTCAATAGAGTGACAATGTCAAGGGCTAAATTTTCAATATGCCAGAGTTCCAAGTTGACCAGCTCTATAATATAATATGCATGAAGGTCAGAAACAGCTGTCACCTCAGATGTGTATTTTTCACATAGTTATTTTCTTAGCCAAGAAGAAATTCACTAGAGTACTTTTCTAAACAGAGAAAAACAACATAAAAGAATGGGAAGAAGCCATGTAAAAAAATGAGACAATCAGACAGGAGAAAAAGAAAAAAAAAAGGCTCGTTTTGATTGCATTGGCATGCTTGTTCCAACTTTTAAAGCAACCCTAAAAGGGGAGCATTTTTTCCTGTTTGACTTGCATTAAGAATCAGAATTAGCTTTATAAATATAAATCAGTTAAGTATAATGCAATATTTATGCCACAGTATCTGATTTTTTCTCCTTCAGGATTACATTTAAAAGGGAAATAACAAGAAAATTTAGCACTTTCAGAAACGGAATGGGTTTACAATTTATGCTAGTTAATTTTCATATTGACAGAGTTAAACCCCTCATTTTACTTGATTGCAGCAAGAAAAAGAGAGACTATACGTAATACGTTTTTTTCTGTTACTGGTGATGCTGCAAGGGAAATCTGTTTTTCACTGAACATATTCATTCCTACTTGCTCACTCTTCTACTGCACAGAATTCAGGTCACTGCCAAAACCAGTTCCAACTCCCCAGCCCAATTGCACAGACACAAGGGCAAAGGTATAAGCAAGAAAAATTGTTCAATTTATTTGAAGTCATGAAAGTCTCCAATCAAGATCAAGAATCTATTATTATAGGCACTATATAAAAACAGCCATAGCCTATCCCTGACCTGGAAAGTGGTTCAAAATTTTCCATTAAATCAAAAAAGAAATAATTTGAAGTGGGAAGAAAAAAAATCCTTATTTCTAAACTACATAAAAGTAATTGAGCTAATCAAAATACTTTCTGGAGTTTGCAAAAAACTATCAGTTGACTAATTCCATATACATTCATTGAAGGTCTGTGCCAAACTCATCATTGTTTTAACTCACTGGGCTTCATTCATGCTACATCAAAAAGCAAGCCCAGGTCCACTGAGGTCTATTTTCTATAAGAATTATTCATTAAGGATCTGCAAGCCTGACCTGAAATTTTCTTCCCACTTCAGCGGCATCAAATTCTTTTTGGTGTTCAAACAGACTCATTTTTCTCTTCCCATTTCCCACATGTACATCCCATCTCATTTGGACAACAGTGAAAGGTTCTTGTATTGTAGTAAGTATTGCTAGAAGTAATACACAGTTATTACGGCTTTGATTATTTTGGAGAGGCAATAAAAAACTGAAAAACAGTAACTCCACTGGCCAACTCTGGCACTGAGAGATTTGCCTCCTTCCTCAAAATATTTGCTTTACTTAACTTTAATTTAATTATTCATACAAGGGTTTTTGTATCATTAATAGAATGTGCCCATCACATTGATTAGTTTACTTAGCTCAGCTGGATTCACAATGTAAATAAGATTTCTTTTCAATTTAAAAATCCCTTTGCTCTAGCGAGTCCATTTCTTTTTTTTTTTCCCTCTAATTTTAGTAAAAGCAGCAGTGCTAATTACCTGCCCTTATGTCAATGTTTCTTCAGTTGCATCCTCCAGCATTGAGTTGCTGCTTTTCATTAGTACATAAGTATTCTTATAAGAAAAATTTCATCCAGCCACTCTGAGGTTCTTACTTCTCTAACAGAGAAAAAATAATCTATCAGATAGAATCAGGATGTTGCCTATCCTTAATGAGATGGCAGCATGATTAGAAAT
>NW_010589589.1:31549-58583 GCF_000705375.1 Tinamus guttatus
GTTACAGACGAGTGAGCTTAGCTGTGCTACAGTTCCACTACATTCAGAGCAACTACTCCCACAGTAACATTCTTGCAAGACTCCAAGCCTTGATATATGAACTCAGCTCTTCACTGAAATACAGATATCTCTGGGGTAAAGTACGATAAATATTTAACAGCACAGGGAAACACTACAGTGCAGATTTAAGGCTTGGTCTGGCAAATACTTGCACAAGAGTATTTTCTTCACACTACTAAGAAAAATACTCATGTGTATAACCGTATTCATAGGCACAAGATTGCACAGTACAGGACCCAAGAGATGGAAGAGAACAGGAAAGGAGGATGGAGTCCTTTCAATGCCCCCCAGAATCTTTATTGAATTTCTTGGCAAAAAGAGAGAGAAAGGCCTTCATATTGATCAAAACTGTAATGTCAGGATTGCCCTGTATCCAGAACAGAGAGGCAAGTCCACCACTTATAACTTCCAGTGACCCTCCCAACCCGACCAAGCACCCTTAAATAAAAACGAGGCTATTCAACCTCACGCTCAGGAAGGCAAAACACAACAGGCACGAGGTGAGACCCTGCTCTGACACACAGCTGCAAAGTCCACCACTATCATTAAGCGTCTTTCAGTTTTATCTGTTTTTCAAATGCTGGTAAAATTCTTTAAATAATCCAAGGTGCCTGAAGTTCGGAAAGCTCCTCTCATATGTTTTTCACAAATCATATAACACTATGCGTGTGTATGTGTGTATAACAGCTAGTCTTTGGACATCTGACCAAGCGTTTTCCAATGACAAACTGTAACTTCTTCTCTGATTTAGTCTCATCTTAGCACTATAAAAAAGGAGTCAGTCAAAACAGCTTTCTGGCACCGTTTCCTTGACAAATGTTTCCCCGACTATTTCATTCTTCACAAAGATTTGCAATATGGAAATATGTGTAAGCCATCCATTCTACAACTGCATTTTCTATTTAATAACTCATATAAAAACAGAATGACAGAAAAAGTCAGAGGAGGAAAGGGGCACACCATCACAAAGAGGGTTAATGGATTTATTTTTTAATCATCAAGACCCAATTCTACCTCTTCAGTGAAAAGAAATGTAATTTTTTTCATCCTCTTCTATATGTGCATTTGGCTTACTGAAATGTAAGACAGTCTCTTCAATCTGGAGAACCTCACTGACACAAAAAGATAAATGTAGAGTATTTGGTTACCATATTTTATATACTCATCACAGTGCCTACACAGGCAGGTATTCATTAATAATAGGTTGAAGTTCTTTGAACCTGTCTAAAAGATTGCTTATGTTCTATGCTTAGGATTAGTCAGACTACCTTTTGCTGTACTGTAAACAGCAATATGTATCTAAATTCATAATGGTTCATCTGCAACACTTCTATTTAGTCTTCAGAGGCTTTTTTTTAAGGTGGGAATTTGGAATTCTCATTTCTGTCTTAAGAACTACAAGACTTTTCCATAAAAAGACAATTATTTTAAGCAGTTGAACCTGTAAAGAAGGTAGGCATCAAATTGTCTTCTCAACACACACTGATTGAGGAACAGACGTTCTTATACTGAAGGAAGCCACTTGGCCCTCTGGCAAAGTAAGGACAAAAAAACAACTGGCATTTTCAAAGCTGCATGAAGGATTTAGACATACGATTTCCATGTTAATGTTAAAATATCTGAAGCCATGGACAGGTGAGTAGGTGAAAGCCTACAGCCGACTGTAGCACAGCATATGCTGAAACATAGCTATTTGTAAGGGTGATTTAAGCATTGATTTCACTGTAGATACACCACTGTGAGCAAGGGATTAAATCATTTGGGGGGCTGCATTACTTGTCTGCATCTGGAGGAATGCAAGATTATCCTTAGGCAACATCATTTCTATTCATGGAAATGTGCACGTGCTTCCTACACCTTGCACCTAACACGAGTTATGTCAAGCTGTTGCCATGTTTGGGTTGGCATCCAAAACAGAGGATCAAAATCAACATATGACCAAGCTGCTGATTCACGGCTGTTATGGCACTAGCCTTCAAAAATGACAGTGAAAACTCTTCTCATAAGTATTTGATTTTTAACCTGCTAATATGGTGATCATTCAGACATTCCATCACAACCTGATATGTCAAGTCCAGCTGAACAAATCCTCTAAACCTTCAGGTGTTTATCCACCGAGTGCATTGACATAATCCTTTCCATATTTTTAGGCACTTTGAAAAATATTAGCAACATTTACTATTTTAAAAATAAATGAAAATTTCATTCTGCTTTTGATTTGATAAGCATTTCACCTAAAACTGTTTAATGTGCTTCTTCAGCCAACATTTTATAGATATATTATAATCACCTATCATTAGAGTGACAGTACTTGCACTATGCAGTAAAATAATGGTGACAGAGGAAAATACAGCTCCTGAAAATATTTGAAACAAGCTCAATAAATCTTAGATCTCATGGAGTTCAACTTACCTTTATTTTTGGGCTTAATTACTTAAGCCATTTGGGCCATTTATTTGGGACTGTCTTTTGAGAAGAATGAACATTAAAAACTAATTATGTTTCCTTGGGATAGAAAATTCACTTTGGGGAGTGAAAGTACAAAAGGCAAAACCCAAATTGCTTAAGATATGCATTAAATAGAGCAACCCATTTCATAAAGGCAATATCATCTACATCTAACAGGGTCTGCCAAAGAAAAGACTTGATTAGATGGAATAGGAAAATGCCAATACATTTTTTAAAATGAACAATACTTCAGAGTTTTATTGTCCCTTTGATGGCAGTAGATACAATAATTTCACAGAAGTAAACTAAATGCAAACTCCCTAATGTCGCACATTCTTGGTCCCAGGTAGCCCAATTAATCAACGTATGCAGATCTTTAAATGCACTGGGAGAGATCTAAGAGCCACATGCCTGTTCAGGTGCTTTAAACATTGGTGATACAGATTTTAAGCCCCCAACATGCCAAGGACAAAGCAATCTGGTAGCTTGTTATGTCAAAATTTGGGGAAAGAAGTGCACATATTTACACTTGCACTTCTAAGGACAAGTCACGGACGTAAGGCTCATCAGTGTGCAGTTATCCCAGACACTTGGCCCTGTACTTGCAGAAAATCACTGCTATATCCCTAGGTTATGTCCCTGCTAAAGGCTTCTTGCAGAGCACATCTGTGAGGCAATGTCATCCCTGCTGCTCATGCAGATCCAAGGGAAGTAGCAAAGCTAACACTTAAACTAGTGTGCTTCACATATTCAGGATGTGAAGTGTATGTTTTACCTGGATATGCTATAACTGTACCCGGAAAACTTTACTGGCTTAATATGTGAGTACATATGTGTTTTTCTTGTGGAACATTCCCTATTAGATCAGCTTTCCAGCTTTTTAAGAAAAAAATAGCGGTGGACAATGAGGTGGATCCAAAGCAATTATGACTCTCAGGCTAATGATGGGTTTTCATGTTTACTTTCCAAGTAGGTCATTTTCTTCCAACTAGGAAGGAGTGGAATCACTTGGCAGTAGCACACAACTGTAGAAGCCAGGCCCATTTTTAATCCCTGCATTTTTGACATATTGCATTCATTACATATTACTTATTCAAGGTTGCACCTGCAGGATGAATCTTCACATGCTTGCAACCCACTCTGAGGACAGTGAATTTTAATCTCTTTCTACTGTTCCATATAATAGCTTGAATCATATCTATTGCTTTCGTCTAGGAGATTTTTGTTAAGGAAAGAGGAAAATATTTTTAGCCAAAATGCTTAGGTCATATAGGTTCAACTTCTACCGCTGCTTTGGATAAAGCCTTTACTTTGTCCAAGTAAAATTTGAAGACTAGATGGCATGTGTAGTTCATCTCTGCAAGCATGCCAAATCCTGATACACTGCTCACATATGACATTTCAGGCCAGAAGATGCACAAATGGGGCAAAAATGTCCTCAAAATGCTTCAGATAGATGTCTATCTGTGTCTTTTTTAAAATTTCGTATCTAAGTTCACTATTTTAATACTCATCTCAAGTTCAGAATTATAGCTTTCCATACAGCAGCCTAGACTTTCAGAAGCAATTAACTATAAATCTCTGTTCTGGAACTTGAGAAGGTAATTCAGTCTTAGTTGGTCCTATGTAAAATCTATGGAATTGATGGTTATACTTGTATCATATTTTTCCCCATATGCTCAAAAATTCATTTCTATATTAAGAAGCCTCTTCCTTTCTGTCTTTGCCATTTCTATGTCATGATATAATAGGCTATTTCTTGCACTAAAATTCATTGCATTATATACAGTAAGGTGAGAAAGCTGAAAGCATTTGATAATGGGAATACTTGTCTAAAAGCACGTTCCTAGGAAAGTCCATCATCTAAACACTAAAAATTCTCATTTTCCAGTGAGAGCCAGATTCATCCTTATATTACAGTGAGAAGAAAAATACCATATGAATAGGACCTGTGGTCTAATTACATGAATATATTAAAAGTTTCTGTTTTTGACAGGTAAGAAGTAGCTGTCACTCTTTTCAGCACTTTGCGAATTAAGCTGCTGTCCTTCATTATCCCAAAAGATTATTATTGCTGTTTCTTGTGAGTGCAGTGAGCTAGAACACCAGAGATAATAGGTTATTATAGGAAAATTTGGCTTTGACATTTATATGATAAATTTGAAGTCAATTAGATGAAAAATACTCCATTAGATAAAGTGAGTGTACCAATTACTGCACTGAAGAGCTATTGCTAATGGTATAATTGAAATTTATAGAGTGATGGGCCCAGCACTGTAGAATTAGATTATATAAGTGATGGTAATAACAGGCATGTAAACATTTTAGTTCCTACCCCATCTGCAGGGTGAGGATGGAGTTGTTTTTATTATTGTTATTAGGAATCTATTTTCACAGATTCAACAGATTTTCAAAGATTTCGATGTTAAAAATCCACTCTATTAATTAACAGGAAAGGGCTTATGCGATGCATCTAGTTTTCTCTGTAAGTTCTGGAAAATAAAATGGAAAAATCTTGCTTTAGAAAAACTTCCATGCCTTTTCAAAAAAATAATATATAAGTAATTATTAAGAAAAGCAAAAAGAGAAGATGACCTCCCAGACAGGATTTTTCTTCCCCAGTGCTAAGAGAATTAATCAAATGTATAACAAAGAGTAACAGGGAAAAACAAGAAAAAAAAATATTTTGATCAAATTTATGTAGGGGAATGGCAGGAAGGGAAGCATTTCTGCCTCACATACTGGACTATGAAATAGTCTTTGATATAAACATCAATTTATAGAAGCTCAAAACAAGATGGAGTGACATGCCTGAAAACAAATACAACAGAAAACAATACTAGATTAGATCAAGAGGGTGGATTAGTATGAATTCAATAAACCTCTCCCATTTTTGTTTAAAAAAAATATCTATTTTCAATAAACTCTAATCAAAACACAACAGTCAGGAAAACCATACAAATAGGCAATGTACTGCAATTGCTAATTATGAAGGCTTACTTTTCTCTTTGTTCCCTTGTGCTTATATCGAACCCTTATCTCTTGTCCCACCATCCTTCTTTATCAAAAGAGAACCAGCGCAACGTGAGTCACTTGCAGCTCCTGCCAGGGACATTTCAGACGAGAATGAGACAGACACTAATCAGGGGGGACCAGGACTTGCCGTACACAACGTTTTGATGAAAAGGAATTTCATACTTCTCCTGTGACTCAGTGGAAACACAAGGTTAGACTTGAAGATTTTGAAGGGCTTTTCCAACCATAACATTGTATAATTCTATGGGCAATTCCTGTTTTTTCACAGCAGCAAATGTTGTAGTCCAAAGGTCATTATAAGACCTCCTGGTGCCACCAGTTCCTTGCAGCCCCAACTTAGCTGCAGAGCACAATTTAAAATAGGAACCAACGTAGTTTTCAGTACCCTTATGGGGCCTGTCTATGGAAGATGAAAAACGCTAGCAGGAGAGAGGGCTTTCTACTGAAGGGAAGGGCCTACAGTCTCTATTTTCAAATTTTGTTGCCACTAAGTTGCCTCTTAAAGAGATATTTTGATGCAAATTGTCCCAAATTCCAAAAACGCTGAGCCTCTCCACTGGCTTGAATGAAATTTATAGATGCTCACATTCTCAAAAAAATCAGTTCATTATGCACAAAACCATGAGTTGAGGCTTAAATTGAGGTTAACTCGAGGCCCTCAGGTTTGATCACTTCAGCTACAGAATTTCTGCTAGAGAACAAAACAGAACAAACAGAATATTCCTCGCTGCACACGCACGCTGATGAGCTCTGATGAAATCCAAAGGGGTCAATCCTCTGCTCATCTATTGCAAACAGAAAGCAAACAACAACCCATTTACTCTGGACATTATCCCACAAGTAAACAAGACGCTCCTCAAACAGCAGAGCCCATAAACCTGGTTTCCTGCAGATTTGAGTCTTTTCTCCTCTGCCCCCCTTGTTTCTTCCTTCCTCCCTGCTCTTCCTGTACCCCCAGGGAAGGCCAGGTAGGCAGGTAGGAAGCAAACCCCGCTGAGGCCTGTCTGGAGACAAACACACCCTCTAGCAAGCTTCAGAATTCAACAGAACCCAAAGGCAGAATCCAACCTGCCTTTTCCTGCAGGATTAATCTGGGTCTCGCCTTCCCCTTCTTTCCCCCTCTAAGACGCCAATTCTTATTATTACCTTCCAGGAGCATAATTATCTTTCCATCCTTATTTCAAATGTTGCCAGCTGGTAACTGGAGGGAAAAAGGATACAGCAATCACTTATGTATTGTTTCCTTCAGGAACTAGCTTAAAAATGAATTTAAGAAGTACTGTTTTTCAGTAATGTAGATCAAATAGGAGTTTATTTATTATGGGAGCACAAATATGCACCAAAGATTAAGGTTGCTTCCTTGTTTCCGTTACAAGTGCCACTCTCTGAACTGTCATCACTTCTTCATTGAAATCTTGCTGCCTACCGAGATTTCTACGGTTGGAAATAAGGGAAGAAATACTCCCCGCACGACTTTCTGCAGAGGAAGGGATGAGACAGCTGCCTAAATCATTTCCGTCTGGCCTGCTAATTCTTTCTTCACTTATCCCACTTAGGGGACCCCATGTCACCCTTGCAGCTATTGCAGCCAGAATAGTAGCTTTGACTTTTCTGACATTTCTTCTCTCTTTTTCTTATCAAAAGCCAACTATATCTGCTTTCAGATACATAATATTACCAGTCATTTAGCTCCAGCCACAAAACCCATTTCTTTCAAAACGCTCTCTCTCACAAATCCAGCTATTATTACTCCTCAATCAAGTTTCTACTCAATTCAGCCTATCAAAGGAAATTTTCCATTTTTTTCTCCTACGAGCATCACTTCCCACTCCACCAAGTGCAATCGGACATTGGCAGTGCTTCCCTTCTTACCCTGTCGGTCCTGTCAACCGATTCGCACATTCCCGAGAAAGAGTCATCACTTCCTACTAACAACCCTTACCTGACCTTGCTACCAGAGACACAGCAGCTAGAGAACAAAATTGCTAACGACATTCTGGTGAACTGGGGTTTCTTTATGCATCATCAATGGCTACAAGCAGGTGATGAGAATTTCCCAGGAGCTGCTTCTAAATGATCACACCTGGTTATTCATTATTACCTGGTCAACTAGCCTGCTATTGCAAGACCTTCTTTTGCCTCCTTCTTTCTACACTCCTATGCAGTCATTAACACACTTGCCCCATCTGTGCACATATGCACACAGAGCTATTCTATTTCTTTTTTAAGTTCAATGAATGAAGCACACTGAAGTGGTGTTGGGATCCTCCTTATCCAAAGAGCTCATCCTGAGATTCCACTCTGAGCTTCAGCCACTTTATGCTTAATGCTACACAAGGGACTTGAATAGCTTGAAGAAATAGAGTGAAGACTGCCACTTAATTGTGACTTGTTTTCTTTTCATGCACAGCATCACCACAGTGGTTCCTTCTTTTGTTTCCTTCTGCTTAATCCATAACATACAACTAAAACAACACCAGGCTAAGAGGCTTTAATGCAACTGCTTTTTGTCTGGCTTTCTGCTCCTTGCTACAGTGTTAAAAGCACAGGGTTCCTGGGATGAAACTCATCCTCTGAGCATAGAGAGTCCTGAAGGACAAGCGGATTTTTAAAAAACTCTGCGGCTGCACCTGGAACTACAGTGTTATTTATGCTAAAGATTGCTGACTCTCCACTTGGTATTGCAGCCAAGGCTGATCTTGCTCAGCTCACTACTCTAGGACCCCTGCCAAAACAGAACTTGATTTTGTTTAACATGCATAGTGCATTTTTATTATTACATTGGTATTGTATTTTTAGGCCTGCAAGGGACTTTTATTTCAGTATCAGATCATTATTTCTTAAGATCTGCTGAAGGTGGAAAACTGGGGGTTTATTTTGCTTCACCAAATAGGATAGCAAAATGAGAAGACAACTTGCTCTCTCACTGCTATGTGCTTCTTACTACAATAGTTGTACAGTTTCATAGTGAAAAGAAGGGGTATTTGATAATTTATTGCTTAGCGTTTTACCTGATCATTAAAAGCCTTTTTTTGCCTACATGTCCATGTTTGTATGTTTTACCTGATCATTAAAATCCTTTTTTTTGCCTACATGTCCATGTTTGTAACCCCACTGCACATTCCAACTGACATATATACTACAGGCCCACGTTTCTTCTTTCTTTTGCTGTAAATCAAGAACAACAAAACTAGAGCCTACAGACAAGCCATGAAAGCGGCAAGTGAATCAAGATCTATTTTCATGACAGTAAAATGAGCATAAACCTATTTTGTGTCTGTCCCATTTTATGTTAATGTGAACAAATCAAGATTTAACAACACTTAAGTCTTACAGGCCGCATTCTCTCCATTTCAGTTTGAGTTCCCCAAATATCAATTCCAGACAGCGGATGGCAGATCCATGCACTGAATAAGATACACAATTATCTTCAATTCAGAGCAGCTCCCCATGCGCAAGAGCCCTAAACATCTTTGGACTAAAATTATAAACGGGTATTGATGAAACAATTTACTTCAGCTTTTATGTTCTCACTCAAGGATGGATCAAAATAATCTCTAATGGTCAGATTTTCAAAAGAGCTCGGTGTGAGAGTTCCCGCTGGGAACAATGACAGCTCCTAAACGTGCAGCTCTTTCGAAAATGTGCTCTGACGGTAGCCAACATTGTTTATCATTCAGAACAGCTCATTTGCTTCTTTTGCCTCCTTTAAAAGTATCAAAGACTGTGTTTACCAGCCTCTCTACAGCTTCCTCTACCATGTACCATACTGCCTTCCAGCCAACATCCATGTAAACATTAGATGAATTACCCAACCATTGAAATAACTATAGAACAGATGCTCCTTCTTAAAAAGAAAAGAGCATTCTTACTGTAATGCAATACAGTTCCTTTGTATTTCTGAGTTATTTTTGTAAATGCTGCTGGAACAATAATCTTGCATTTGCAGTTCAGTTTTTTTTCTCAAAAGGATGAAAAGATTTTTTTTAAAAGGCATTGAAATGTATTTCTCTCACAACTAAAATACATCTAGTATAGAGAAATTCAAAATAATACAGTACATTTAGAAATGTACTGTACAAATAAATAAAAATATGAAGGCCAAAATTTTTAGAAGTGCCGGGGACCTCAGAATTTCTAGTCACACTTTCAAAGCAATTTTAGCTAGAAACTTCCAAAGAGACTTCTGTGTAGAAGGAACTTGTATCCACTCTCTGAGGTGTCATTACTTCTTCACTGAAATCTTGCTGACTACTTTCATGGGCCTTAGACCTGTACTGTTGTTATTCTTTTTTTTATGAATAACATTTTCATGCTAAGTCTACTTTGTAATAATCACTCCTGATTTAGGAAGCTGTGTTTACTTTGCTTTGAGGGCAGCAGCTGCAACAGTGCAGGGATCTATAAAACGGGTATTCTGAAACACTTACCAGCAAAAACAAGCACGTCACCAACCATCATTTCCATTCCCTGTGCCTCCTTTCGGTCTTCCTCGGGAAATCTCCCAGTTTACTGTTCCTGCAATATTTAGTCCGGCAAAACATGTAACATTTTGGTCTGTCATGTTTCTCCTTGTGGATTCTTCCTGTCCTATGTCATCTACATATAGCAGCAATTGCAGGAGGCAAAGAAAACTTCCCTCTCCTTTTATGCCTTCTTCTGTCTCTTCTGAGGGGTACACTACTGTAAACAACATATGATGAGATTTGCAGTTAAATCTTGCTGAAATGATTTAAATGATACATAATTCACAGCTCACAGTTTTTCAGGGTATGTCATTGCTCAGGCAAAATACCCACTGAACCTGGTTGTTTTTTACCCAGAAAGATTACTAAGATCTGGCTACAAGTGGCTTCAAACAATATTGTGCAATTTTGATTCATTTTCTCTTTTTGAAGAGTGCTTAAAAAAGTCAGTTTAATGAGAAATTTCATTGTCTAATGGGCCGTGACTGTTCATGATAGGATTTCATTTTAAATTGAGTTCATTATGCTGTCATTAGAGAAGATATAACTTGTCTTATTGCATCTTATCATTTACCACATTTTTACGTCCATTATTAGTTTGGATTTTCAAAGTAAGATATTCACTCAGCACCTGATTAAATGCACAGCATCAAACAGGAAGACAGATCACCTTGTGGCAAAAAGCAATGACCTGAATCTCAACAAATCTGGTCATTTTCTAATTCTGTGCCATTTTTAATCCAGGCAAGCTATTTTATCCTTTGTGGTAAAGACAAATACTGCCTTTGGCTCACCTTTTAACCGACCATTTCACACTGTAAGCTCCTCATTTTTTCCAACACATTGTGGGGTAGAAACACATCCTTCATGGAGCCTCCCGATGTTGCGCTAGCTTGGAAAAGTAGACTACAATGATCATTTCTGTATCTCTTCAAAATTCATTTTGGTTCGCTTTTTCCTCAAGAGCATTCTTTACATTTGTCGCAATGCTAAAAATGATTGGATTTGGGCTATACAGATTACTTTAGTGTATTATACCAGCCACCACTGAAGACTCTGACCATTCCTAACTACTGGGACCGTTGCAGTCTCTAAGTCGACTGCCCTGTATCTAAGCAAGCAAATACTCCTAAAAACCTGGCTACTGTCGTAGCACCAAATCAACTGATGAAGTTAACTCTAGAAAGATCTTACAAGGGAGCTAAATTTCACTTTCTGCTGCACTATACTTGAACAGAGACACGGCTAGATACTGCTTACTTAGATTTATAGTGGTGCTCAAAGTAAAAGGAAGAAAAAACATGAGTGGGCAATTTAGGAAAGATGTTTCATTGCTCTTTAAGTCTCATTTTGCCAGCAACATCCTCTGAAAGCTGACAAATATATGTGGTGGTGGTGGTGTTCCTGGGAAAGTAACTTCTCATTGACTTATTTTTTGGGGTAAGATTTAAAAACCCACAGCCTGATCTGCTGCCCGGGAGCTGAATGGGACAGCAACAGCTCCATTCTCATGTGTGCTGCCAGCATTCTTCAAAGAAAAGCTGGACAGAGAATTTCTTGGAAAAAAGTGAATTCATCCCTAAATGGCACATCAATACTGTTCTGCTATCTGCAAACCTTGGTCAAATTGAAAACTAATTTTAGTTATTAAAAAGAAGGGACTTTTTTTTCAAAATATATCTAAATGTTTTCTATTTTTAAGAGACATTTTCTATTTTAAAATGGCTCTTTTTAAAAAATTTGATTTTAAACAAAACTAGCCCAAACCATGAGATATTTTTATATTTTATGGATATTTTTATAACATGAAGTATGTTCTTATTTGTATTGAAAAAAAATACTCCAGGTTAACCCAAAGCAAAGCTTTTCCACACCACCACTTTTCAATTCACTGCAAAACTAAAAAATATCAACAATATCCATCTTGCTTGGATCCAAATGAATTTTTTCCCTCCACTTTGCACTTTAGCCAAGCACCAGAAAGCTCCTCATTTGCCAAGCTCGATGCAAACACAGGAGATATGGTTGAACACTTTGGAAGCCTCTACGGCAATCTGGAAGATGAGAAGTGCTCCGCTACATTCACAAGTGCTGTAAACTGTGGACATAACATTTCAATACCACATACGTTCTGGATACTCAGAGATACTCCTGGGAGTTGCTGAAGTCTATTGTGATTTTGAAGGCAAAGGACGTTTTTGCATGTTTTCTTGTAGCAGGATCTGAAGCACAGAGCTAGACTGTGCTAGATGCTAGACAGAGATCTGCTCAGTGCCGAGCTCTTTCAAAACACCTGATACATATTTCACAGATGATACACAGATGCAGCAGAAATACTTAGCATGCTGGCAGCTCCAGATGCCCTCTTCAGGAAAATCCTAACGGTGTGCACCTTTAGATGTATTACAGCCATATCAGCACTACTTGATTTCTTAAAAGGGTGGTATTTGTGCAGGTAGAACAAGCTGTCACTAGCTGACAGGCGTAGAGTATTTCACAAGGACAGGCCACTGCAAGGCGCAGGCAGTAACTGATTCGTTTTTCTCCACGTTTTTCTCCCTGACTTGCCATCAAACCACCTCAGAGTTACTGCAGAATGCAGCTCGGTTAATGCAAAATTAAAAGTTACCGTCTTTGTGCAATCTTTATTCACAAGCCATAAATATAAAACAAAGCCCTGTTTATTGTTATAGTTTGCATTTTAAGTGCCTTACTGTTTTACTGCCAATTATAAAAAAATTCTGGAGAGCTTTAAAACCTAAAAGAATTTGTGCTACTTTACTCCAAAACAATCCTATGTATTCTGGTCACGCCACACAGCTGCTTATTCTTTATGCAGAAAATCAGTGGGAAAACTTAGTATAAGAAGATATTTGGCTGCTGGTAGAACCCTCTTCTGCAACACGGATTCTTCTCTTCCTAACATGCCACAAATATGGTTCAAGCACATGAATCATTGCAGGTTATTTGTATATGAAGATGGCACTTGAGGAACCACCTGTCTGCAGAGCAAGTATGATTCAAATGCAACTGTAACTCTATTAATGCTGACTAAATAAAGTCATAGGTAGGTCCTTACAACTGTAAGAAAGATGCGTAACTAAAATCAAAATCTTTCAGAACAAGCCTATCTGGAACAACTTTTATTCACTAAATTTATAAAGAAATGATCAGTCTGGTGCTCCCAAAGATGCTTCAACCCCATCATATGATACAGCAAGCAAGTGCAGGTTTCATTCTGGCAGAAAGAGAGAAAATCTGAAATATTTTGCACGTAAAATTTGCATTTTTTTAAACTAGAAATTAAAGGATTTAGAGATTGACAAAGAAAAAAGAAAGTCAAATATCCTTAAAAATAAACACCTCAGATTAACAGTTCCTGAAGATAAATTTGGCGAAACCTTTGACTTGCCTGGAAAACCCTCCCGACGGCTAACTGCAGGCTCTGCTCTACGAGGAGACCTGCAGAAGGAAAAACAGTGCTCATCCAGCTCAGCCCTTCCGTGCTCTGTTCGGCCCCTGACCCAGGACTTCTTTGGCAAGTAGTTTTCTCACGTGTGACTCCTGGTTTCCAGCTGCTGGACTCAGGACTTTTGGACTTGGATTGGCAGGACTTGCTGAGTGTCATCAACTGTAGTTGAGGTCAATGTCTGGAGAGGGGAAAAAAGAGGGGGAAAGAGAAAAGGGGGGAATCTCATTTCCATGTTTCAGTCTAGCAACCCCAGACTAGTTGACATTCCTATTTTAGCCTTTATATTTCTGGGCTTCAGATCTCCTGATACAGAACAGCAGCATCGCCAGGTACTGTGCAAAGTGTTAAATGAGGGTAAGTTCACTTACATCCCTAAGAACTTTAGAAAGAATATTGAGAGCACTGTAGAAGTGCCATGAATAAATGAAGTTTTATTCAGTGCGGCAGTAGGATAGTTCGTAAGAAGTCAGTTTTCAAGGCCACACACCAAACGTGGGGAATGAAAAGAAATATTGTGTAAATCCCCATGGAATGACATCAGAGCATGTGGAGAAGTCAGTAAGTGATAATTTAGCCAGATGCCATGGACGAGCAAGGAGGATTCGAACTGAGGGTGCACGGAAATCCTTAATTCTGAGATTTCTCATCTGAATGTCTGACTTTTCATATTTAAGGAAGCTTTTCTTCTTTGAGGATTAAAAAAGCTACTTCAGTCAAGCTGACTGCTCCAAAACAACCTCAATGTACAAATCCTATGTTTTACATTTAAAAGAAATCCAGGTCCTGTGGAGACGATTTATCACCAGTTACTGGGGAGATGATTTATCTGAAACGGAGGTCTCCCTATCAGGGAAAACGCTTGTGTTATTAGCACAATAACAGACCACCGAATCCATCAGGGGCCACTTGCAGGCGCTTCTGACACCGCACAGCAGCTCAAACCTTTGGTGCCAGCGGTTCAAAACACAGGGTTTCTTCAACAAAACCCTGCAGAGGCCACGGTCCTAATTCCTTACTGGCGGATAAAGGAACCTCTACAACCGATTCTTGGTTGCATTAGCAGGGTGAGAAGATGATGGTGAAATACTGGATACGCCTTCTTGCAGGGCTTCCCTCCAGGGGACACTCAGCACTTTATGACTTACAGTTTCCTACACAGGTCAGGTTACCCGCAGCAAAGTTCATGCCCAACTTCTGTCCTGAGTAACAACTACAGCAGTGACTTTCATCCAGGTTACAGAAATCACGTACCCAGAAACAGTCACAGGGTGCTGCTAGGTGCCCTTGCTGCTTCTGTGCTTTTAACACTTGATTTCTCTCAGCAAAAGGCTACAGAAGATGTGCTCCAGCATTCTTACAATCCCAAAGTGTTTTTAAAGAGTTTCATCCCCTCTCTCCCGATTCCCCTCTATATGTTGTTGACGATGCATCATATATAGCCTTTCTTTTTCCCCAGAGAAAAGTCACAAGTCCCAGCCTGCATTTGACATTTTAATCAAACGTAAAAGACTCTGGGAATACTGCTGCATTTCTGCTGTTGCAGGCAAGGCTGCCTTGGCCAGAACCACAGCATCTCTGCACAGTTGTATCTTTACCTTCATATCTGTGCTACTCTGAAGCCAACAGGGCCCAATCTAAACAGCAATATCTGTCCTTGCATGCCAGGCCTGCCTGGCGCTACAAGAGCAAACTGCATGAATTCTCTTAGCATCTCCCATTAAATTTATGCCTGGTGTGTATCTTTGGAAATAGCACTGGATTAGTAGGTAGGTAACTAGGGCAAAAAATTTTAAGACAGTGGCAAGGCAGAAGTGGACCTAAAGAAAGTAAAAATACCAAAGAAAATAGAAACAGAAGAAAGTATACAGACAAAAAACAAACGTCTGTTGCTGTGTATGCTATTTGCATGCCCCAAGGCATTTAATCTGCTTTTTAGAAGACAGAGCAAATTCAGAACTTGATTCTGCTTCATTTGCAGGACCCCTCTTCATATTGCAAACGCTCTTCATGGGCAACTCGTTCATCATGAAAGCCTGAAGCTTCGGTGGGTTCTTGCCAAGATAAAGGTAGCTGAATATCATGTGATTTATTACTGTGATGGGGCAGCTTTTGCCTGCCACATTCATCACATTAAATAATATCTAGCACTGTTGACTCCAGTGAGCTATTCCAGAATGCACAGACAACTGCACACTATCTGACTAAAGATGCCAGTAACTGGGACTTAATCATTCCATGAGCTGCACTGCTTTAATGTCACAATATTCTTTTCAATCTAGCGTGTTGACCACAGCTGCTCCTAAACACTATGCAGACAGGAGACTTCATTCCTACCAGCCCACCTAGGAGTTGGAAAGAGGCTGGACTTAGAGGACACAGCTGAGGTGTAAAAAGGGCTTTTTCCTTTTTTTGCCATGACTGGGAATTCTGCATTGCACTTGCTGAAAGGCAACCTTAAAGTTCACTTCTGGCCATTTTACAAAATCCTGTAAGAAAAGAGGTTTGGGAGTAGGAAGCTGGTGACCCCCTTGCTGTGCCGGGCAGCTCTCCAGCACGAGCTCTGAGTTTAGAAATGCCCCCGCTGCCAAAGCTCTCACTTGTCTTGAAGTGATTTAGCCTGGGCAAAATGAAATTATCTCTCAAAACTGCATACTTCAATGTCTTCAGGACACATTCTTTCCTTAATCTGTTAATTTCTTACTGAGAAATAAATACATCAGCATTTCTTAGCCTTAAGGTGCCTGGTTTTGCTCCTGGATCTGCACTGATTTTTCTCCTCATGTAGCACAGTTAGAGTCTGCTGTTTTTGCAACCACCCGGTTCGGCTGAGGTTCAAGCTGCCTAACCAGCAACAGCAGAAAACTTTACCTATGGACCTGTCACTCTAGTGAGCAAATCTCCCTGGAAAAGGGGACACATGGGGTGTCTGCGTGCAGTCCTCCTTTCTAAATGAGTCCAGGTCCCCATCCTGGGGTTGGTTATCAGTTTTCCAGCAGGGAAACATGCTTCCGGACACATCGCCTCCAACAGAGCTCAGCACCAATGATCCAGGGTAACATCCAAACCACAAGACCCTACCTACCCCTTCTCATCGGGTATGCACCGCCTCCAAACTTTGTGCCATTCCTAAATTATCAACTCTATCAAGTTGTTATCATCTACCAGAGTAGGGTTGTTCTGCTTTGTTTTGCTTTTTTAATGCTGAACACTGTGACTTCGGTCAAATTCCTCAGGACAGCTCTGTGGTCTCTGTATCTATCCATGGTCCCTGGTGCTTCCCGGCTCCTCGGCGCAGTGCTGCCCAGCAGGATCCCAACGGGAGATGGTTGCAGCACACAAATAACCACACGGATTTTCCATAATTTTTCAGGCATGTGTGCGCTTTTTCCACACACATACGGAGTGAACATTTGAAATTCAATTTGGGTAACTGACCAAAGTATATCAAGAGATTGGACAATGTAGTAAGATTTTTTTTTCCTAAAACGTGCAGGCCTGAAAGAGCAAGTCCCATTCCTAGTTCTTCAGAACACACACAGATTGTTTGGTAACATTTTGCTGAATCTCCCTACCATCCCCGGCTCTCTATTTCAAGAGTAGCCTTGCTGTGATAGAGTCCTATTTCCTATAGCCTGTCTCCAACACTCATATTTCAATTATCATGTTCCATAGGACATGAGCAGTGAACAAGTTTAAGCAGCTTCGTCTGGCACGGTTCTGGGGGTGCACACAGGCACCATCAGCGATGACTCTAATTCATTCACACTGTCGCACGCGTGATGAGAAACAAAACTCGAGACTACTCCGCATGGGAAGCAAAAGCTTTAATTGTAATCTGTACCTCTCCAAAGAACTACATGTTCTTAATATAAAAACAACACTGACAGAAGAGGCATATTGTTATTATATTCAGTGTTAAAAATCTGTCTGCTACTGACATATTAAGGTTTACTATTTAATTCCATTATGCTCAGAAACCCCTTCCTCTCTCATCTGTCCCACTTTATCACTGAACTGCTCTCCCCTCTGTTGCCTCCGGAGAACGTGGACACAAGGGGCCGAGCCTGAAATCCCCAAGCACCAGCAGAACATTTGCAGGGAGGTCTGCACAGCCGCAGGCCAGGAGCTCTCGCTGAGAAACGCACCAGGCACATGAATGGGGAGGGAAGATGCTTTGAGCGAGTGAGACCAAAAGACAAATCTTAATTTCTAAGGACTAATTTGAAACATCCCATGACAAAGGAAAAAAACCCTTCAGTTTGATCTGCCTGTCACAGTAGCAACCCAGGAACTCAGGGCTTTTAGGTAGCACAAATGAGCAGAATGCTATGGGCAATCTGGCTCAGTTTGGGTCTATCTCTTGAGCGGGCGCTGAATGACTGAGCTTCAGGCTGAACACTAAAGCCCACTGACTACTAAGTCCTTCTTCCTAAATATATCAAATGGTATTTTGGAGTGCCCTGGGTGCTGAGACCCCGCTGTTTTTTTCTCTCTCAGAAAGCATGGTTCTTTATTCTAAATCTGGCAATCCCGATGCAAGCCTATGCTTTATCCTCATTTCAAACTTGTGTTTCCATTTCCCTCCCATCCGTGTAATTGCTAGCTCAAGTGCTGTGATCTTAGCTTTCCTTAATTCTAGTATTTGTGACATAATACAGCAGGTTTCTTGTTTCAAGTTTCACTCAATAACAGTCAAAGAAGTCTTGGTTATCTGTGTGCTGCATCTCTGCACACGCATTCCCAAAACTACTTCACTCTCCTCCTCCACCTCCTTCCCGAAATTCACCTGTTCCCAGTATTGCCTGCACTTTCCAAACAACCAGGAAACCACTCTGGCTTAGCTGTTGCCTGTCCTGCCACAGCAACAGTCCCTATTTCCCTTATATCTTCATTTGTCTTATATCATAGGATCCTTAGGCACAGGGGATGTTTTCTGTTAGTATTTATAGCATGTCCAACATAATGACTGCCGTTCCTCTGTAACACTATGGGCAATCAACATGAACATTTTTATTTTCTTTTCCCTTTCATTTTCCGTTGGCTGCTTGATAGATTCCTTATATAAAATGCTTCAAATACCCCCCAGAGGAATACTCCCTTCCACACACGACTTCACTTCCCTTATTTAAATGACTCGGTGCCAATCTCCACAGGAATATTTTGTAACAGAAAGGACAAGGGTGAAATCTACCTTTACACCTATCCTAGGGGGTACCCTGTGCTTCACTGATAAGTTTTTGCTAATGTTCTCATCGCAGCCACTTTGCCAGAGTATTATTTGGCCCAGGAGGACACCAAAGTAGTGTGCAACTGCCTATCCCATTTGCAGACCCAACGTAGATAGTGGGATAAACCCAGGAGCTAATGGCACCAATGCTTCAGGCTCTTCGCCACCGATGTCCCCAGCCCATGGCACATTGCAGAGCCTCTGGAAGCGGACAGCACAGCAGCTGGGCAAGGAGGAGGAAATCCTCCGTTCCAGCAATCCATCCTGTGGTTTCACTGCTCGGACTGGCAGTGCTTGGAAGCCCCGGATTGACCCGTTATAACTGAGTGAAGAACGCCTCGAGGAACAGGCCTGGGTCCAGGTGCTATTTATGAGTTACAGCGCTGAAGGAACCATCCACCCGTCTGCACATGATGCATGCCCATGAGCACGGTGCTGTCAGCCAGGAGCAGCGAGCTGACGGGGACCATATTTCGTGTCATTCCAGCTGTAAGGATTACCTGCCTCACCGCATATTAGCAGGCATCTCAGTTTTCTACATTCTCATATTGATGAACATGTCACTGCCTTATCAACGCATGATCCTGCATATTCCCCGTGCTGCAGATTTGGACCGGATTTTGTGCATGTTTGCATTATTTGTACAATTTCTTTGGCGAAGAAATAAGCAAAGAAAGAGTGGAAAGTCTTCCAATAAAGAAGATGGATGAAAAAAAAAACAGGAGTAAGTTCACAAGAAATAAAAAGGCAAGCATAATAAGCACTGAAATCACCAACACTGAAGCTAGCAACCACTTTCAGAGAGGCGAAGCAAAGCAAACACAACGCTTGACTGCATCAACAAAAGGAACAGAATAACGCCACGGGTAACTGAATTTAAAAAGATAAGGAATCAATTTCTAAAAAAACTGTCTCTATCAGTTCAATTATGTTCTCATGTCTAATAAAAGTAATAAGGAAGCAGCAAGGTGAAGAGTGCTCTATTATAATTCCATAGGGGTAAGGCAAAGGAACTACTAAGCTAATTTAATAACGTGGTTGTAAAATATCCGCATCTGGATCTTCAAAGGGATTACCAAGCTCACAGTGATGGGAAAGCGAGAAGTCAGCAGGACATTTCTAAGAAGGGAGGGAACATCATCCTCCATCCGCAGCGGTGCTTCTTGGTTCAATGGGATGTTACATTCAAAACTAAATTACTTCAAGTCTATTTGTGATGCTCAGTAGGAAATACATTCTTCACATAAACAACATTTGGGAGACAAATCTGCAGAAGTGTGGCACGCTGATCTGTATTTTTAGCTACGGATAAATGGTACCTTGGAAGCTCAATACAAACTTAATATGCTTACATAAAGTGGGGGAAAGGAGGGAGCAGTTATTTGGATGCTGTTGAACTATGCTACTTTTAGGCAATGTATGCATTTTAAGCCCGATTCAAACCTAGCCTTCTTGCTTTTTAGAGAAGCCCAACAGCAGCAGACTCGGTTAGGAGGCGTTATTACGTGCAAAGAAGTAATGCCCGTGGGTTTTAATAAGTTTCATCAAACAAGACAGTCTCATGTGGGACCAAGAAAGCAAGGCAGAACACAGCAATTCTTATTCTTCTCTGCCAGGTATCACCACAAAGTGTGGGGCAGAGGCTTGGTTGCCCAGGTAGACAAAAAAGGATCACTAGAGACAAGTGATTTACCTCTGTAATGGTCACTGATTTAGCCAGCCATTCCTAGGTCTTTTCCTTAAAGTAAGCCCCATAAACGAGAATGAAGAGGTTTTTAAACTTAGAAAGATGAACATATAGCAGAACCGGTAAATTTTGAAGAGAGGAGAAAGGAAAGAGAAGCAAGGAGAAACAGAGGTGAAAGATAATCTATGTGTGAATATGAACAGCAACATTAGCCCCAAAGATACTCTTGGATCTTTTCCATTCTAAGTCTTTGCTGGCTGTTTTACAGAAGCTTTTCCTTCAAGGATATTTGCACAGTTGTTCCAATGTCCTTGCATGCAAAGGACAAAGGACTTCTCAAAAGTTGTGCAAATGTGCTTAGCAACTTTCTGCTCCTCGTAATGCTGTTCAGATTGTGATCAACTAGCAGGGAATGAAAAGGAGGATGTAGGAGCACGCCAGCATTCAAAAAGATGGTCTTTTGAAGACTAAAATTTCTGAGACACCCAGGATAGATGCCTTCAGTTCATGTAAGTAAAGACATCATTTAAAACGACATAGAAGATTAAGCTCCCTATAATGGTACAGACTTTTCCCTTCCTTCCACTTTGCTGAGGACTATTTTATATTGCTTACTCAGAAAACAGTTGAGAAATTATGTGTAATAAATATTTCCTTAAATTGAGTTAGCAGAATCTATTTCTTCTTTCAAAATATATTGTTCCCAGTGTACTTATTACTTTGTGCTGGGACTTGTCTGGTAAAGAGAAATATTGCTTGAGGGTCCACTCCTCATTTAAACAAATGCTGTTAAACCAGAGAGTGAAGATACTAAGGAAACTACCAAAAGGCTTCCACGGCTGCACTAAATCAAAGCTAATGGCTTGAGATAGAGTAAGTGGAGTTGTTCTTCTGTTCTTTGTCAGTGTTAATATTTTAAGTTACAGCTCCTCACTAGACTTTCTCCTTCCCTATGCCCTCCTTCTTTCAGGCCAGAAATTCCACGAGGTTTCTGTGCCGGATGGCTCCCACGTCCATTCCTGACACTACTGAGCTTGCAGCACTGCTCACACTACCTTGAATTTTTCATCTGACGGCCGGGTTAATGACGAGCAGTGATGTGCCAACTGCAAGCACAGTTTACCTGCAATATATGGCCTGGTAAACTAATTAGGACACCATAGAGCACAGTGCCCTACTTCAGAGAAGGTTAATAACATAAGGAACTGAGAGCTTTTCAGGAGCTCAATTCAGAAGCTTTTACTGTTAAACTACAAATTATTTCCTGACCTTCAATTATTTTTTCCCCTTCGATATTGTATGTTTTCCATCTCCACAGCCCACATTTTGCTCTTGAACGCAGCCCGGAGTTAGGTGTTCTCGTGGCTCTAAATTTCCCTCTCTCTCCAAAACGAAAAATCTCAGAGTTTCTGTCTTGAAAGTATTAGATGGTCTTTTGGACTACAGAAACTTTTGCCTATATATTATTGTGCTTCAACCAATTCCAGGGAAGCAATTACTTCTGGGTGAATTTTCTTCTAAAAGCAGTAAAATCATTTAGGAATGCAGCTTTAGGGGCACAGAAACTATTCATAAACTCAGTTCCAGTTTAGGAAATAGGTTCTGACAAATCCAAAACAGGGAGAGTTTTTTTTTTTTTTTTGAAGTCTGAGCACTAACCTGTAACCAGTCACCTACTTTGGCAGCTCTAGGGAAGGAATCGCCTACGATCGGGGCTCCTGTCTCCTTGGCTGCAGGGAAGGGGAAGACGGTGACAAGAGAGCAGTGATGGACAAACGTCAGGAAAACGTCTGGTCTAGGTCTGAAAAACCAGCAGCTTCACTTATATAAGTGTGGGAAGAGGATAAGTAAGTGCAGTTTTAGAAAGAGTGGGAGAAAAAAAAAGCATTTAGAGAGAGGAGTGGGCAGAGATTTTTACTTCGATAAAGGACTTTAAGTAGTTAATGTCAACAGAGGAGGAGTTAAAAAGAGCAGGAACAAGATGAGATGTTTGTAGAAGAGACCGAAAGAAGGTGAACACAGAAAAAAACACACGAAAAAGAGGGTAACTAATAAGACATGATAAGCAGCAAGAAACCATTTTAAAGAAATATTAGTAGTAGGAGGAAGACCAAAGAAAAAAATGGTCCACAGTGAGAAGAGGAAAGCTATCCAGAAGGGAGCCCTGAGATTTCAGTGCCTTTTTTGAATGAATCATTATTAAAATGTCACCTTGCAAGCCAATGGTTCTTACAATTACTACTCCTGATAAAAGAGCAAAACTTACTGAGTCTCATGAACACTATGAAGGTGCTGAAAGAACTGGTTGAAGCAACTGAATAATTGGTGGCATTCAACTTTGAGAAGGAATAAACTACTGCAGGACTATCAGCATAGTCTCAAAGAGAGAAGAAAAGAGAAGCTGAGAAATTACAAATCAATCATATTAGCTCCAATTCCTACAGAAACAAATCAAACTGTTTGCTAGGAGCAGGACGATAATCAGGAGATGAGATGCAGATGAGATTCAGTGTATTTGTTAAGAACAAAGCACATCAAGGAAATATATTTTACTTCTAGAAGCAGATAACAAACCTTCTGGACGTGAGAAGCAGTAGATCTGATCAGTCTCAAATGAAGTAATGCCTTTAATACCATTTTACTCACCAATCTCCCCAAGCTAGGGGAAAAATCTTGTTAAAACTTTCTATCTGATAAGGAAACAGATAACAGGGGTTCTGTAGGGTCTGTCCCATGTTTTATATTGCTCATTATTTTCATTAATTATCAAAGTGAGGGAAAGTAGAGCATGCTATTAAATTTTCAGGTGAGGTGAAGCTTGGAAGAACTGCATTCATACTGAATGACAGGTTTAGAATACAAAATGATTTTAGCAAATTGGAAAAATGATCTGGAAGCCTGCCATCCAATCAAGTATAAAAATAAATAAATCCAAGGGTTGTGGAATACCAGCTGAAGCTGGATCCTGGAAAAGATGTCGGAGTGGTTTAACACGAGGATAATCTGCAAACCATAACCTGTCCTCTTTCCTCCGAGCGCCATGCTCAGCACTAATAAGCTCACAGCCAGACACTGTCTCCTGTTTTGGGCAATATAGGATATAGGTACAAACTGACAAGAGTTCAGAGGAAAGCCAGAGCAAGCAAGAATCTAGGGAAAACAGGCCACAAAGGCTGAACTACGTAGGGTTTGAGGGGTTTTTGTTTTGTTTTTGTTTCTTGTTTTTAACTCAAAGAAGAGCCTGTTCTCTGTGGTGGATAGAACTAGAGGTAACATTTAAATAGCAGCACACAGATTCACACTGAATGTTAAGAAGCTCTCCAATGGGAAAAATAAAGTCCTGAAGTAGATTGCCAGAGGAATTGCAGAGCCTTCATCACTGGGTATCTTTAAGATTAAGTTAGACAAACTCTCCAAGGTGCAACACAGAGCTGATGCCACCTGAGGACACAGGTCATGAACTAAACAACCTGCTAAGTCGTCCTCCAAATTCATTTGCTATAAAACCATAATCCAGCAGCTCTGCTGCCTGGAAACAGCCACGCTCAGAGCAAAGAGAAGCGCAGAACCCTCAGTGCCAGGAGCGCAGCGATGCAGCGAGGGGCACAGCACCAGCCTCACAACTGCACCCTCGGATCCCTCATCCCAGACTGGCATTCTGGGCAAGTCATACTCTGTTCTACTTGCTTCTCCTTTTATAATAATTCAATCTCCTCTTACTAATCAAATTAGAGTAATAAAAGGTTTTTTTTTTTTTTTTTTCTTCTGGCTGAAGCTGAAATACAAGGGGGTTCTCTTCTGGTTGCCAACTGCAGGTATTATGAAATATATAATACATGCCTAAGGTCTTGGGATATTATCTGGAGACACCATGCGCAGCAGCTAAGGATGTCTCAATATCAACCCTATCAAAGCAGAATCTCCTCTGAATACTTTTAGCAGCACATTCATCTTATGCTCTACATGAAGGTATCACAGTGGATGATCATCCCGTGCTGCATCTGTGAGAAAGCATGTCAGCTTACCCTGCTTTGAGTGTTATTTGAAAGACTACAAAAATCCTAAAAGAAGAAAACAAAATCTTCCAGCTTTTTTAACATAGGGAGAACAAAAAATAGCATTGACCTGGGAGCAAACCATTTCTCTCTCACTTTTTTCAAGTACCAATCACTTTTCCACATTATTTTGCTGCTGTGGTCCCCAGACCACTTATTTGTGCTGATCCTCAGCCCCTTTCGGCAGCAGACCCACCTCAAACCTCTACCTGCCTCCCACTACCACCCTTCCTCCTCTGCTGTCCTGTAGAACGTCCCTGTCCCTTCAGCTCTCCAAGTTAACGTTGTCCTTTCCCAAGAGCTCTGCAGAAATTGTTTTTATGAGTGGGCTGGGGGGCAGCCAAGAATGTTAGTGGCTGAAATCACCAGATCTCTTGCCAAAGGGAGGGTTTGTGTCACTACAGACTGAGGATGATTTGTTTTCTAGGTGTGTTAGCCATATACTCCAAATTGACAGAAAATGAATAGGCTTGCTAAAACTACAGAAAGCAAATGGTTATTGGAAACAACAGAAGGATTTTCAAGAATTCGGGGAATTTTGTAATGATAAGAATCTAAGCAAACAAACCAACTCTCGCATCTAGAAGAAGCACAGACTCAGCATGTGGGCCATGTGAAGAACAAATTACCCAGTTCTGGCTGGTTTTGAAATCAAGCAACCAAGAGCTATCTAAATCCTTATTCTCAGACCAGGTCTAGGGTAAATCACTAAAGCGCCAGCCTATTAATCCTCCTGTCTGTATGAATACAGAATAGCTCCAGAAACAAAGTCAAGAAGCAGATTTATCATAGGGATCACAAGGTAATCATTACATACAGGTCTGTCCTTGCTGGAACCACCAGTCTTTATGATCATGTGCTCTCTTGAGGAACTCATGATACCACCTCTGCCCTTGGGAAAATTTTTCCTCTTTTTCCTTGAGATATTTGAGGCTTTGCTCTCTAGGGGCAGTGCCACAGTAGTGCTGCCCTGGTTGTGTTTGTGCTGAGGGGACGTGGGTTGCCTGCGAAAGGCATTTCCAGAACATATCGTAGGGTCTCAGCTTCCATGCAGAGATAAACAGACCCACTTCTCCGGGGATCCAAAGTGTCATAAAAATGATTAGGATCAGACACTGAACCCTTTCACATGGACACCTGGGAAAGTGCAGGGACAAAGTTTCAATATCACAAACGGACTCTTGTGGCGTTGATGGACATCCGTGCTTACAAGGCAAATTAACAGATTTTTGGGGTCCTGCATGGAAACTTGGAAGTCCCAATGTGCAAAATAATTACATAAATTTTCACAGCTGCAGTGCTATCACATCTAACCCAACACAGAACACACTGTTTTATATGTGAGTGAGTCGACTCGAGCCCTGTTCTCTCAGCTGACGCTGCCTCCCCCGCCTGCCTTCTCACCTCGCTCAAAGCTACAGAAAGCTCACAAACCAGAGCACACACCTATTGAAATCAAAAACATACCTAAATGTAGTTGAATAAAACGTCTTTGTACGTGACAAAGCTTGACACTGACAGCATTAAGAGACTTATTTCCACAGACCTCTATCTCTGCAAAATCAGAAAACCACCCTCAGCTGCGCCTCAGGAAGCTCTGCTGCCTCAGCTAGCAAAGGCTCGCACTGATTTACTATGAGAGGCTTGAGGATTCGGAGCACAAAACTTGGGTTACTGCCACAGCAGAGCTGGAAACGTGAGGGAGCCAAACAACACAACCGATAGCAGTGTTCTACCTTCCTTAATCCAATAAAATCAAATGTTCGCATCGGTAAGAATTCCGTGAGTCAAATCTTTATATCACTAAATTTAGGTGCGCTGTAGAAATTAACATTCATTGAGAATCTGGCCTGGAGATAGGGGGATTATCAGACTATGAACACAGAAGCACCTCAGGCTCAATCCAGCACTTTCCATCTCCTGTGTTTGACACAACACTGAAATCACAACTAAACCAGGTGGAACCGATGACCGTGGCACACGGGGCAGTTGGTAACTGCTCCCCGTCACGTCAGGCTGCCCTTTCAACAAGCACCATCCCAGGGGCCCCTCGGAAGGGCCCATCAGCAACTATTCTAGAGGGCTCCAGGCTCATTTGTACTGGAGTGACACAGCTCAGTCCAGTGTTCAGTGCTAGGCTTACACTCGCCTGTGAGATTTTAATTTCTTCCTTTATAACCTTCCTTTACAGCCTTCCTTTACCCCTGAGAGCAAGAGGCCCTGTTAGCTTCCTTAGGAGAGCACATGGAATGTGATTTCCCACTGGGCAGCTTGCAGGTGCCAAATCTCAGCGTCCCGCCTTGTGCCACCACAACCAGCACTTGGTTAACATCATTACCCAGAATGATCCCCACAGCCATCAAAGCAGCACGTTGGCCTGTGTTTTTAAAGATGTATTTTCAGTTTTCTCTCTGCTGCAAATGTATTGAGCAGTTTGGGGTTGGTCACTTGGGACGACAGACACAAGGAGACTAAGGATGGGTGGCCTCAGCCTAAGGCTGTGCCAGAGTACCACTACCCCATCCATAAAACAACAAGAATTACAGCTTTTAACATGCAGTATTTGTCCTCCTAAGACATTCA
>NW_010589590.1:0-24187 GCF_000705375.1 Tinamus guttatus
GAGGATGGAAATTTTCAAAGAGCAGTACTAAATCTATGAGGTTTAAGATAAAAAAGTGTGCTTGTGCATGATGTGAGGTGTAAGACAAAAAAAATGCACTTACCAAAACTAGGAGGTTTAAGATGAAAAAACGCACCTAGCTAAACTGTTGAGGTTTAAGACAATGAAGTGCTTGTCAAAGGTGTGACTTATTAGACAAAAGGAGTGTGCTTACCTAATATGTAAGTTTTAAGACAAAAGAACGCACTTCTTAAAGGTGCAACGTATAAGGCAAAAAAAGCTCGCTTACCAAAACTGCGAGGTTTAAGACAAAATAGTGCTTTTCTCAAAGGCGTGACATATAAGGAAAAAGCTATCACATTTACAAGACAAAGAACGTGCTTAGCAAAAACATGAGGTATAGGACAATGCTTTGTAAAGCCATATTTTGTCTTTATTTCTTACTATATAATCTCTTTAGGTTAGAATTTGTCAGATAGAAGTCCTTGTTATAGTGCTCGAGTAAATTCATTTGCCTTCTGCCCTGTACTTCAATTTAACCTTGAACATCAGAATTTGCTTTTAGTCCTAGATTTGGTTACTGTCTCCATTTTTTTTTGACCTATGGCATTACAGAAATCAAAGAAGCAAAATAATTTTGGAGGAAACTGAAAAAATCTGAGAAAATTTGTTGTATTTGCTGAAGAGGAGTGTTCAACACATTAGAATTTTTGTTGGATAACTGTTGTGGTTTAAAAAAATGTTGATGTCAATACCTAATGGTAAAAATTTTGATCAAAAATGCATATATTTTGCAAACTTGGCTTTTGACATGTATTACAGCAATGTTGATGATAAAAGGGTGAAAAATATTGAGATGTATGAATATCGGTATATTTTCTGTAATATCACTAAAGGCATGTGTTCTTTATGGCATGAATTCACGTTGTAACTGTTTTTTTTTATCTAGGTTAGGTGTGGACATCTCCACCACTTAAGTGCAATTGTGTTTCCAATTCTTTGGAAAGATATTTGTATTATAGAGCCAACTTGATCTGAAGTGCTTACCAAATGGTTAAACATCACATTAAGACAATGAATATCAAACATACACTCTTGGTCCACAGGTCATTTTTTCTAACCTTTCTCCTCACTTCACCTTACTTTTGGCCTTTAGTTTTAAGAATATTCAAGGAGTATGTAAATGGCTTGCCCTTTGTTTTCTTTTGCAATAGAGCTTGCTGGCTTGTGTCTTTGATTCTCTATTTTCTGTGTAGCACTGGGAGTTTGATTCTTCATTGAACTTTTAGGCAGTACCACAGTATTACTGGAAGAATATAGTACTTCATTTCTATTTTAAATATAATTAGCATTTCTGCTTGAATAGAAATTTAACAATTATCTGTACTTTCTGAAATTCTGTATAAAGATTTTAAATAAACAGTTCTAGTAAATAATATGATATTTTTATCAATATTTAGTGTAGAAGGTAATGCATATGTCAAATACATATTTTATATATGTACATATGTTGCATATACTCAAACTGAGATCATCAAGTTCTGCTAATTAGTAGATAGCATGCTGCTTAAATACAGTTACATGAAAATTTTGAGTGTTGAGATATATATATTTTTTCACAGGTTATACCATCTGGCCCTCGCTTTTATTTACATTAACTTAATTCCTTTTTATGTACAAACTGCCTATATTAACTTCTTTATTTTTTCTATCTTCTAAAATATCGGTCTAATTAAGAGCTCAGTTAGTACACTGTATGTTAATCATATGGCCTCTTTTAATAGCATGCTGATTTCATTAGGGTAAAATAACACCACAGCACTTCAAGAATGAAACTTCTGTAGTGTTTCTATCCATAATATCTGAATATTCACAGATACTATCAGATATCATCTTCTAGTGTTCTTCCTAAGTTAAATATATGGTATCAGTGCTCAATGACTCTGAAACTTAATTCTCTACACACTAATTTTCTATCTCTTTTCCACGAGGGCAGTATCAGTGAATCAGGAAACTCTCTCAAAAAGGGGGGCTTTCTATTAATTTGTGGTTTAGTATGTCATTTTGCTTGGGGAAATATGAGGAAATAAGTTTTTGAAAAATAATTCTAAACCCCCCAAACCACTCAGGTTATAAAAGCAATCATCTTGAGAAGTAATTTGTTTCTGTCTGTATTGTTTATTTAGGATTTATTATAGCATATTCTAAAAGTTTTTTTTTTTTTTTTTTTTTTTGAGCCTTAAAATATTATCTGGAATTGCATTTAATTCGCTATTGAGAAGAATGCTCTGAAAAAAAAAAAAGCTGTTTTTCTTATCTCTTGTGGCTCCAGCTCAGACAAAACAGTTGTGTGAATGTTTGTATCAAATCAGATTGATTATATCATACATTTAAAACGCACAAGTGCTTTAAAACTTTTGCATTTCAGGACACATTTGTCCATATTGAAGTTACATGGTCAGGAAAACTGAATATTTATGCTGAGTGAACTGATCATGGAGTAAGAGGTAGAAGTACTCACTCCTTTGTCTTTTCTCCTATCCCAAAGAGATAAGAACAGTCTAAAATAGCCTTTTTTGTCTAAAAAATTATTTTTGTGTTTTTTTCTCAAAACTTTTGAAACAAAAGTATTAGCTCCTGAATATTGGCATAAAAGTAAAGCTATTACAATACTGGAAAAGAATGTGATGAAAGATAGAAGTATTTATTCTCTTTTTCGTATGCTGCTAATCCTAGGCAAAAGATGAAATGATTCTTTTGAGATTGGCTAATTAGAAACTGAAGAAATATAATGTAATTAACATAGTCACTTGGGGTTAATGGAAAGTAGATCTTGCTTGACAGAAGTAATTGTGTAATGATGTTTTTTAAAGCAGACTGGGGACACTGGAAATTAAAGTAGATTTTTTAGTACTTGTCATTTTCATTAAAAATAGATGTGATTGATAGAAATTTAAAATGATACTTTTAAAGGTGGAGTGCTTTAAATAGAATGAGAACTGGCAGATGGCTCTCAAGTTTATTTTAAAATAAGAATAGGTACAAATGTGCTTTGTATTAAGTGGGAACCTGAAGAAGTTGCTTGTGTATTGTATAATTATTGTCGGTGCTCTGAAGGAAAACACAAAATCAGTAGTTACAGTTGAGCGCTCCAAGACTGCAATGCACCATCTAGCTAGAAAGATGTTCTGAGATGATCTTAGGTCAGTTCTTCAGTATGATATGATAAACAACAAATTGATAGTAGGAAGCTATTCAATCTGTTGATAAACATATAGTTAGACTGAATGTTGAAAGTTCAAAATATTTCTTACACTCTTTTCCACTTTGTAGGACTTTAACAGCAAAGCTAGTTATCCATTGGAACAATTTCCTCATGCTTTCCGTGCTGTGTGCAAAGTGGTTCTTTGACCTTGCAGTGATACAACTTCCCTGGTTGGGTTTGCGTTAATGAAACTACATAAATGAAGTTCTGATGCTTTTTAAATCTCAGCAGTTGAGGCTTGTCAACATTTTATTATTTTGTCATATATATTCTAGTAACATATGCTATAGGCGAAGCGAGTTGAAAATGTATTTAATGTAACTAGTATATTGGAATTCTGGCATTCAGAATTTTGTCAGAGCTTTGACCTGATTGCCTGCTACCATGTGTACTCTGTCATAAAATACTTTCAAATAAAAGAATTAATTCTCTGGCATTTTCCCTCCAGCCTCCTCTCTACCTCTCCCACCCCCCAGTCTTCTGCTGTAGGATTATATTATTTTCTTAAACATAATAGTCCTCTTAAACCTATAGCCTACAATTGAAAGCTGAGGATTATAAAAGAAAATTCTAGATTTTTTTTTGTCACTTGGAGTACCATATCCATTTTATTCACTTTTTACCTTGCATTTCAAGCTAGTTATCACATCTAATAACACCCCAAGCAAAAAGAATTAGAGATTAGTGCCTCTGAATATATATTTTCAAGTAACTCGTAGTAGCAGGTATTGTGTTTACAAAATTCTGAAAAATACTGTTCCCATATCCCATTTGATATACCATGGACCATATGGTTAATTTAGTCTATTTTATAGGTCATCCATATTATATTGCTAGCACAATTTGTTAGGCAATTTGGTTAGCTTATTTTTTTACTCTTGCATTGAGAAGGGATTCCGGACTTTTTTATAACTGCCAAAGGTAAAACGCATGTGCTTTCAAAAGTGCATTTATAAATCTTTTTTTTGTGTGTGTTTGTTTATTAGGCATTGGGTTAATGAAAAGCATTCTTTTTAGAGAAGTAAATGAATGTTTACCATAATAAGGAATTGCATTTTTGGACTACATGACAAAAAAAATTATTTTTTCCTGATTTCCCATTCAACATAATCTTGATACATCAGAACTAAGGACTGTCAAATGCACACTTGATATTATTGACATAAGGTCCTCTACTGCTTGTGCAGATGGGAAAATTCATTGTTATTCTACAGTACATATGCTTTATGGGTTCATTTATACAATATGAATGACATAAACACCTCATTGCAAGAAACCAAAGACTTTAAGAAAATCCTTTAGGATAAACAGATGGACAGATGGATTTAGGATTGAGATGAATAGTGTCTGAGACTTAGTTTAGAATGTGCGAATTGATTCTGATTTGAAACACCAGTACTTCTAGATAAAACTCTGTCTTCACCTAATGCTAACTTGTATAAGTGCTTTGCATATTTGATCCCCTATGCTTCTTTTACCAATTTGCTCCGTTAAATCAAAAATAACTCAGAGTTTATGAATTTAACTGTGGAAGAGGGAGATTAAACTCGCTGCTTCTATAAGCACACTTCCAATAGGTGCAAAAAACTACCAAAATACCTCATTTTCAGTTTTGAACACCACAAAATGAAAAAGACACATATTATGTAAAAGGCTGTCAAATAAATTCTGGCTTTAAATTATGTAGCTAGTCATATCGTTCATGCTTGATGGAACTCCATTTTAGGAAAATCCATCAGGACAGAGGGTCCGTCATTGTTGTTGTACTAATGTAGAAGCAACCATCAGCATTTAGCTGGTGACAGCAATGGTATTCGAAGTCCTAAAGCCTATGAAAGTGATACGTATTTTTCCAGGTCTATTCCTTTCTCTATGCTTGCTTTAAAGCGTCTTAGGTTTCCTCTATAGGGAGTGGAAATTACTGGAGGAAAAAAGTTATGGGAATGTTATTGTGTGGAAAATCTCGCTGTCAAGAACTGAATGTCCAAAAAGGAGACGGAGGAGTCCTAAAACTTTATTCGAATAAAGGGAGAGTGCACTGGGCACATCTCTGGGGGGGGTCTCTCAAATTGCTGGAGGACGCAGCCCCACTTTTATCCTAATTTCCCAACTGAGGGACACCCTCTCCTTTTCCTCATTGGCCCAGGTCCTCAGAAGTTACAGCCTTCCCGGCCCGCCTATACCAAACTCCCTGCCTCCCTCCATCTGTTCTCACCTAAGGTCCCCTGACTCCTTTGTCCCCCTTGCTGAAGAATGTGGGGGAATTCCCTTATTTCTTTTATTTGTAAAGGCCCCCACCTCTTGGCAGATGCTCTTTTGTCCCACTCGCTCATGGCTCTGCTCAGTCTCCCCCCTCCCTTTGTCCTGCACTTCAGCCAGACTGTGGGGAAATCCCCTTATTGGTGAATACACAAACTTGAGCTTTCCACTCAGTATGACACCAATACATCTGAAGCTGAGGCAAATGTGTAGCACTAAAAGTGCGGAAAATGAATGGGATGCTGTTTTCTTCAACACGAACTATGTACGGTTGTTGTTCATTGCTAGGTTTTCATTACACAATTTGCCTGATATCAGTTACCTGGGAAGCAAACACTGAATGAGATGTAGCTAATGAGATGTACTGTCTTGGACATTAAGAAGCTTAACCTGAAGAAACCTAAATTACCCTGTGATCTGCTTTGCACTCGGAGTTTTGGGGATGTTCCTGTGGAGGGCATAATATCTAGACTAAGGGTCCAAACTGTAAGTTATGAAGATGGAGAGTTCTTTGCATTTAGCTGAATATCTGAACACTTGAAGTAAAGCCTGTGGAGCTTTAGGGCATAAGGTGCCCTGTGTGTGAGCCTCTGCAGCTCCTGGTATCTCTGAGCAATTCTGTGTTTTGCCTGTAATAGCTTTGTCAGTACTAACAGTACGTTGCTATCAAAGACAATACTGGTTTTGGATACATTGTTTTGCATAGGTTCAATAGCCATTGGAAAGGGAATCCATAGGAATTAAAAATATTTCAAAGGTGTTCTTCAAAGATGAATCATCCCTAGTGTCATGTGCCACTACTGTTATCTCTTCCCATTGCCTGAGCATTATACCAGCATAGAGTACAATCAAAAGAAGGTTTGGAGATCCCTAGAAATTGAAAATTTGAAATGAGGGCTCTGATACTCCTCTGTAGAGACCATTTGCATCACTGGCTCCCTCAAATATGGAAAGGTAAGGTCTTGAGACCTGTTTTATTTTAAGACCCAGAAGAGCACAAGGCTTTCTTGTCCATTAGAAGAGCTGTGCAGTGCAGAGAGCTATGGAGATAGCATTCTAGAAAGCTTAACTTTGTTTTCTCAATTGGCTGTCATCCTTTTCAAGACCTAATACACAGAACTTGTACCTGACCAAAATGAGGAGTGTTTGCATTGGAAAAGTTAGCCTAGAAATCTGACACAGTGTGCAAGTAAATTAATGATTATAGCAAGTACAGTTAAATCATACATCCAAGCCAATGAACCATCTATAGCAAGTTAAGCAAGGATTTTTCCAGTATACAAGAGTCTGAAGAGGGGTTAACCTTTCCTTCTCCTCTTGGTTCAGGGGTAACAACATCTCAGCATCTTGACTTTAATCATTAGAGATAATGTAGTGTGGTCCATAACTTTCTTAAGATTATACAGATAATAACCATTATTTTTGCAATTCTAGGAGAATTAGCAGTGTGCACTGTTTGGCTTAATTTGTTATTTTTAACCAGGTGCCCAAGTAAATAGTTGATTCATTTGTACCTTGGCTCGTAAGACGGGAACAAGACCCCATAACTCTGGTTTTAATGAAGGAATTATATAGTCTGGCTTCAAACCAGGAGTTGTGCTTCCATTATACATAACATTGTGGTGAGGAATAGGATCACTGTCAGTCTGGATCAGAATCTAGAAACATTAGTGCAGATCTCCTTACATTAGTATGTGACCTCTGTCGACTTCTTTTTCATATTTCTGTTTGATGTTGGGAAAGGAGTGAAAGGATGTTTATTCCTCCCAGCAGTGCTCCCAAATACAGTTCTTCAGGGTGTCATTTCTTTTTAAAGTAACAACCAAACTTCAGTGGTTATCTTCTGATTGTATTTTCAAGTTTTTATGCTGTATATAGTGACATCTTCCTTTCCTGGTGGAACTATAAAAAGAGGTGATAGCATACTGGAAAATGTTAGTAATAGGAAATGGTTATCAACTGCTATCAAGATCATTCTAGGACTGTGCGAGATGAACATCCATCCTGACGGTTCTCTCAGAGGGATAGCTAAATAGGAATAAATGTGTTGACGGAGGCAGAAACTTCATTTGCAATATTTTTTCACAGAAAGTTAGCATGTGGGATTTCATATGTGATCTGCTATTCCTTTTAACATCTCATTTAAGAAAAAAAATGGTGAGACGACACCAAATTTAGATTCTTTCCTAGGTAGCCATATCTCTTGTTTTGGGCAATGGCAATTCATAGAACTGTTCAATTTTCTGTTTCTGTAGTAGGTACAAAAATTACTAAATATTGAATTAATAACTTTATTCAGAAATATGGTAAATCATTTTAATATAAGAAATTGAAATTCTTCTTCTACCACATATTTAAAAGGCATATTTTAATTTTGAGCTTTAATAATAAAATTACACATACATACATAAATACATAAAGTAACCACTTTAGAAACGCTTGATCTGTAATCTCTCTCCTCCCTCCAGTTCCCTGCCTTTTTATATTTCGGTCCAGCATAGAAGATGCAGACATACAGGAAGTGATGAGGGAAATATGTAGAGGAATAATGATCAAAATGGTTTCTGTCTCTGATTCTCAAAGCTACTCAAAGCCTATAGGGTATTGTAAATGGAGAGAGGAAAAGATCACACATTGGCAGTAATGAAAGGAAGGTGGCTTTACGTAAAAGATGGGAAAGTACCAAGGCCAGTCATTGTGGCCTTTATGTATGTGATTTTCAAGCATACTTTCCTTATATAATAGGAAAAAGCAATTTGATGGTTACTGTGGCATCACTTCGTCTACCCCTTTTCTATAAAGCAGATTTAATTTAATCCATGTTAAATACACATGTGGTTTTGATCTGTTCTTAGAGATATCCAGTGGATGAAAACTCCACGACTGACATGGGGTATCATGTTGTAACTTCACTGTTTTTGCCAATGCAAAGATTTCTAGGGCATCTAATTTTTAAAAAATAACCAGTATTTTTGTATGATTCCCATCAGACAAGGAAATTCAAACTTTTTTTTTTTATTCTGATACTGCTTTTCAGATGGGAGAAAAATGCAACATTTTCTTTCAGACTTCTCTTTAAAAAAAAAAAAAAAAATCACTCTGGTTTGTACATTCTGTGGAGTTCAGTGCTCAGGATTGGAGGTGTTATTCCAGTTGTAGTCTTAGGAATGCTGAAAAGAGGAGAAAAGTTTCACATTTCTTGCATGCTATAGTCTTGTTTATAACTTCCAATATGATGGCTGTCTTCTCAATATCTTTTAGACTAAGGGTTCATTTTGTGATTCACTGCAATCCTCTGAAACTTTTCCATGAAGCTGTGGTCTGTGCTTTTGCAGCTTATTGCCTGCCTTACTATGGCATCTTATGTTTGTCGCTACTATGATTCCTAAATTGTTTTTCAGAGAATTTCTACTATTGCTTTAAATCTTGTTTCTATCCCTTAAGATATTTGTAGTTCTTTAAAGTTGCCTGTTAGTTGCAAATGTGGTTAGTTTTATTTTTATTTTATCGTACAGTTTGCTGATGAAAACGCTAAAGAAAATGGTACTCTGGAATATAAATTTGCTAGCATTAGTTAAAATTTGAAACAATTTTCTAAACAAGCAATTGTTTCAGAGGTCAAATTAGGAAACAGTAGCTCCTGGGAATCTGTGAAAAGGGGTTATTTTTAGGAGGCTGCAAAACTTGGGGTTAGGATTCTCAGTCATTTGTCCCTCTCCTGGTGAGGATATGTGCGAGCCTCTGCATTTGGACTCTATTTGGGTGTGAAAGATCCTTCAATCACTTGCTTCAGATTTTGTTTGACAGGATCCTGCTTGTTGGAGCCTCACTTCCTTAAAGTGTGTTCACCAAACAGTGATGTAAGATGAAAGGGGTCCTTTGCTTGTAAAGACACTAAAACATGGTAACTTTCGAAACAGAAATTCAGGTCTGCTGGGTGTTACAGGTTAAGGCAAAAACGCCGTTGGATGGAGATTTCTTTTCCCCTCCATTTCTTTGTGTGGCTTTTTTGATTGAAACAAGCAATTGCTGGGTTCCCTTGAAAAACCTTTTTTTCAGGCACTTCTGAGGTTTGGCTGCGAGTGTGCTGCTTTCTGCTTTTCAGGGGTCTTGTCTTTCTTGTCTTGCCCTCCTACAGGTTCCCTGCCTGCTTCTGCTTGGCTGTCCCAGCCTGCCCTGTTGTGCTTTGTGAAACGTTGTGCTCTGCCAAATGAAAGTGCACCACTGCTTTTGGAAACAATCATCCTGCCCTCTGGGAAGCTCCATTTGTGCCACTTAGCAGTAGCAAATACAAGGTAAATAGACAGCCCTTCTCTCTGCAGCTCAGCTGTATTCACAAAATACAACCTATAGACAGTAAGTGGAAAACAAACAAATGAAGCAGGCACTGTCCATCAGAGTTGATAATGATGCCTTAAATAGATCAAGAGCCTCAGGAATAATATGTTGTTTGATAAAGCAGAAGAATATTGGGAATGAGCAGGTGCTGAGAACCCGCACAGCTTTGGGTGTTCAATAGACTGCTAGAGGATTTGCTTTGCTGGATACAAATGCTCCAGCGCCAAGGCAGGCTGGACAGCCAGCTAAGAAGTTTGCCATGGAAATTATACTGCTATGAATGTTTCACAAAACACTGTTTCAGAAATAGGCTTTTCAGAGTCACCAGATTCTAGCTTGCTTTGACAATGGTTCAGGGAAGATAGCTGCAGGCACAGTGCCAGTCAGTCAAGGAAATTGGGACTGTGCTTTGAAAAAAGGATGCAGATACAGAGCTCGAGCTCTTCTCAGAAATGTGAAATGAAAAAAGTGCCCTGAAGATACTCAGATCTACATTAAACATAAATGCTTTAAATAAGAGAGAATAAAGAAAAAGGTTTGTAGGTTTTTTAGGCTTGGCTTGCAACTTGTATGGTTGTATTAAAAATGTAGAAGTATTAAAAATGTAGAAATATGTATTTAAAATGTAGAAGTAAAAAAGAATGTGGTAAAAATAGTATTAATGAAATAGACAATTTAAAAAATCTAAATAGAGATGTGAAACATATATAGAAACAGCTAACTAAAATGAAAGCCATGTATGTATCTGCCTGTTGGATTAAGTTCAGAAATGTTTTCATACTGCAATTCTAGCTGCTGTGCTGTTAGATATTCAGTTTCTGGCTGCAGATCCATTTTCTTAGCAACACTACAATTCCAGGTTCTCTCTATGGAGCAGAATGTGGATTTGGACATGCCATCTTTTTATTAAGTCTCCAAACCGTCTTTCCTTGATACTTTTTGTTTTTCTTCCTCCTCTCTTCAACTGTCTCTCTCTGAAGCTATTAAAGTATAATTTACTTAAGAAGTAATTTCATTGGAAAAATGAGGTGTTTTGTTTATTTGTTTGTTTTTGTTTGTTTTTAACATTAAAGTTTTAATGATTTAGATGATTTAATAATCCCTAAGCAAACCATTTGCCCTTTGTAAAAATATCTGTTGTTTAGCACCCCCACCCCAACATTTCATTCTAAGAATGGTATCTTTTTTTACACTATGTATCTTATTTTTCATGCAGGCTTCTAACTTGGTAATGATACTTCATGCAATATCCAAATTTAACAACCTACAGTGGGTTAGCTCAGTAAGACTTTTTTAGATTTTTGCTATCTTTTTGCTTCTTAGTTACTTAGGTATAAAAATAATCTTGTAAGATACTCAGAGATAAGAATCAAACTCTTTGACTATATAAGGAGTAGATATATTAAAGCAGAAATGGAACAGTGGTGGTGTGCCAATACTTTGCATGTCAAAAATTTCTTTATATTTTTTTCCCCAAATATTCTTTTAAACCTTTTAGTTCAAGACTGTTCTCTTGTAACTTCAGTCTCTAAGATGATTTTGCATATATCTTTGGGGTAAAGTCAGATGTTAGAATTACAGGTCACTCAAGGCATGTTTTATATTTTAGAACTTTTTATCTCTTTTTACTAATATATATTCATGTTATTGAGTCGGCTTTCTCAACAATATGAAGAAAAGAGAAGTTTATATTTACAGCGCTACATTTTTCACACATTCAAATGATTTCTAACATAATTCAAGCCATACATACAAGGAATTTCATGGGAACACAACATGTCCCAATTCCTTTGCTGTAGTTGTTATCCACATAATTATCCATTATTGCTGTGGTTATTTCTATCTATTAGAAAGAAACTTCAATTTGTTGTTCAAGTGCCACTATTTATTTTTTTTGAAAAGATATGTTCTTATCAGTAATTCTTGTATAAATAACAAAGTGAAGCTGAAGTGAGAGAAGCTCAGGAGATAAAACATTCCACTTCCATAGGGTTTAAGTGCATTCCTTTTGTGTGTATGACTAGTACAGAAATAAAGATTAGGTTTCTTCTACTGCATGGTAGGTTGCTGTCATTATTGCTCCTGTTTAGTGGTTTGATCTCCTCTTTCAACCTGTAGAATAATCTAATTCTTCCTCTGTGATGTATATAATTTTGTCCTATGCGGTGACAGCAAGGAGGACCTTGGACTTTGGCTACTTTTGCTGAGTGCTTCACTTGCATGTTCCCATTGTCATCTCAGAAGTACACTCTTGCAAAGTGAACACGAGTAAAATGAGTTTCAATTCAATTTTTACATTAAGATAGCAGATAGGTGGCTTACTCAAAACTAGCTTTCACAGAATTATTTTGTTAAACGCATTTAATCTCAAATATTGATAGCAAAGTGTTCCCTTTGCTTATTTTAAAACAGGTAGCTCATTCTAATCAAGGGTATAACATTTCATGAAGTCTGGCAAGGAGTTCTGAAGGAAATCTATTAATTATCTGGCAGTACTTAGATAAATCGGAATGACTAATTTGCTATTAAAAATTTTAATGCTAACACATTTTAAAAAATTCCTTTTATCTCTTTCTCTGTGGATATATATATACACATATATATATATATGAGTGTGTATACATACACACAAGCTTATAAACACGTGAAATTTCTGAAAACAGATATATTCCATGCCCTTCCTGTACTCCAGTAAAATTTAAGTAGACTTATTAATAGATGTCATTATTTTCCATCATAATGTTTAACAAAATCAATGAAATGTGTTACACCATCAGTAACCTAGGGATTTCATACAAGGTTTGGAATCTTCTGCTGTTTGATAGCGGATAGCTTTTTTAAACTTACATCTATATATGTTGGTTGCTTTCTTCACTTGTTTAATTGCAGACACTTCCTATTGTGCTGAACATGGCAGAGGCACTATTCGTACTCCACAAAGATGGTAATGTGAGTAGTGACAAACAGTTTTAGGCAGTTTTGACAAATAGCCTGCTTTAGGTACAGATATTATAGATTGCAGCATTTTAATATAATAATAGAAAATACATCTATAAAGATGTAACGGTATGATTATTTGGTTCTAAAAATCATCAGGTATCATGCCTTCTTTGATTATCTGTCCAACTATAGTACAGTATAACAATTTCCTTTTAGTAAAACTATGTGTCAAACTTGGGCTTTAAATGAACTTTAGGGTACCACTTTGGGTGCATGTGAGAATTTTTCTGGGTCTGTATAGTTTTATAACATACCTGTGGACTAATTGCTGAGAGATAACTATGTTTAGCAGTGCTCATAATAATTGCGTTTCTTCCCTTCGAGTACTGTGCTGTGAGGTTTTCTAGCTTTATATTTTAAAAATTAACCATTTGTCTTGTGTTGATTTGTATGTTTTTTTATTTGAATGTTCAAGAGGAGGAACTTTTTGCTGTGAAAACACTTGCAGTTAGTGTGTTCTGCTATAAACAATAAAGTCTTCCAGGGTATACTGGCCCCTACCGATGTGTTTCTGTTGTCATGGAAATGGAGATTTTTTCAAGTAGGTTTATTTGCTCTGCTTTTCTTTTTATAGCCTTCCCTTCATCATAGATTTGGTTTTGTACTGTCAGTCTTGTACTTCATGGAGGAACAAACACCCTTATCATCCTTTTGTTCCTCTTTTATGTCCTTTAGGATTTGATGCCTAAAAGGCTGAGGATGAAATAAATATTGGTAGATATGAAGATAACAGGAGTATACTTCATCACATAGAAACAGTTAGATGACAGAAAGATGCAAGCAGAATTGTAAAGACAGATAGGAGAAAGAAAAAAAAAAAAATTACACTGCACAAATAAAATAGGTATTCTTAAGATCTACCTTTTCATATATGTCGAGTACATAGCAAAGTTTCTGATGAAGGTTATAGAAACAGAGCATTTTTTATTCTTTATCATTTACTGAAGAAAATGTATTTGCTTCTAAGAAAAGCCTTTTGCTTAAAAAGACAAGGTATCAAATTCTTTTTTTTTCTTTAAATATACTGAAAAACTATTGCAAGTATGTGATATCTGAAAAAAATATGTGTTTTTGTGCTGTTTCAGGGAGAGAGGAAGCTTTTATGATTCAGACTGTCTAATTTGGGCCTGTACTCTGAAGGAGTTCTTGTTCTCGAGGAAAGGAGAAAACATCTTCAAAGAGTTCATACTTCAGAAATAAATTAGACCACGTCTCCTCTTGTGTTGCAGGTTCTTCCTGTTGCATCTATCATTATTTCTTCTCTCATACGTTGCCTCTTCAGTTCCATCTTATAATAGTATTAGTGAAGGACAGCTGGAGCTGCGTTCCTGAACTTGAAATTGCAAATGAAAATGTTTGGAAGAGAGGAAGAGAGAAGTGAAAAAAAAAATCTACTACTTAATGATTACAAATTTGCAAAAACTCAACCACAGTTGTCCTTCACCAATACCCTAGTTTATTTTTAACAAGTTTATTTTTACACAGTTCCTCTTCTAAAGAAACTGAAGTACAACCTTGGTGGATGTTCTTTGTTCTTTTACTCGCTTGTGTTGTTATTTTTTTCAGGTTTTGTTTTGCTGTATATTTTGCAATCCTAGCAAGGTAGTGTCACCCTGATTGCCTTCCTTCTGTCAACTACCCGATACACTTAATTTATTAATATCTTCATGCAGGCTGTGACTTATATATGTTATTTCTCTTTTTGTATATGTAATATACTTGTATATGTAATTACTTGTATATGTAATTTCTCTTTTTGTTTCACTTCTCTCCCTTAAAATAAGTATAATTATAGTATTTTGATCCTTCATACTATTGCAACTATCATAAAAATTGTCTAAAAATAATGAGACTACCTGATACACTTAATTTATTAATATCTTCACGCAGGCTGTGACTTGTATATGTGCAAATTTCTTCTTTTGTTTCACTTCTCTCCCTTAAAAAAAGTATAATTATGGTATTTTGATCCTTCTTACTATTGCAATTATCATAAAAATTGTCTAAAAATAATGAAAAATACTTGTTGGTGCAGCAAGGTAACTCAGAAATATACACAAGTAAGTTCAGTTATCCCTCTTTAAACTTGTCCTTTATAAAAGGATTTAATTTATATAGGTGATTATTTCACACTTAACAGTTCACCTTTTCTTTTAGATGGTGCTTAGTAAGCATAAATATACAAGATATCTTGAAAATAGAAATTGTGTTTGAAGCAAGTTTGCATTTTTATGATCTATCATGCCAGCACATACTTTAAGAAGGCCTACAGATTACTGCCATGTTTATGATGAATAGCACAGTTTAGGAATGATGAGCAAATTTCAGACCGATGTCTGAAAACTGTGAAAAAATGTATTCTGTACTAGTAACTTTGATGTCACTACTATAATGATATATTCTGGTTATGTCCACCCAGAACTTTGCATTGGGAAAACAGTTTGCACCATAGTGTGACAGACAGGCTAATAAAAACATGTTAAAAGTAAATTACAAGAAATGCTGGCTTTTTGTGTTTTGTCTGTTTGTTTGTTTTTTTTTCCTCTAGAATTAGAGGAAGCAAACTATCTTTGTAATATTTAGCCAAATTTCTACAGTGTAGATTGCAACTCCTTCTGTGTTAAAACTAGGACTTTAGATGCAAAGATGCCATAGTGGTGTCTGCTGTCTAAAGCACTGGTGTAGTTTTTAATCCTTGCTAAAATAAAGGTGTCAGTTCAGGAAATGCGGTTTGCTTTGTTGTGTTATTTTAACCAACTGCTTGTACACTGTAGAGTGCTTTTTCATAATCAGAAAACTGATGGGCAATCCATTTATGAGATTTAGTTTTCCAGATTAGGAAGATCCTTTAATCACATTGTATTAGGAGATTCTAATTAGAGTTTGCAAAGGAATCTTAGCTTGAATATCACCCCAAATGTACCACTTCAAATCATGTTTCTCTTAATCTTTTCTTTATTTCCCCCAACCTGCCCTGTTGTAACATTGCTGACTAATAAGGATGTTGAATGCTATTTTGATTCTTTCAAAGGCACTAAGTAAATAACAAAGATTAAAAAAAGGGATTACAGGATCCAGAGAGTTTGCTGAACCAGCATCATTAAATCACTGGTCATGGAAGATATTTATAAACTGTTCTTCTATAGCCTGTGATTGCACAGTCAATTTCAGTTATGGTTTTTAAATCTTCCTTTCTCTAATTTTCTAGGAATGATAAAGGAGTGGAGGTCAGGGATAGAATTTGGTGCTTTGCTTATTGTATGTTCACTTAAAACATAATTTGCATGCCTCTTCTTTGCTGCAGGGGATCCATATTGCAGAAAGGTTTCATTTGTTTATACTTTGCACTTCAGTAGAACTACATAGGAATATATATATTTCTGTACATGTTTGTGTGTGTGTATTATATACACATATACGTACAATTACATCTTTAGTAATTTCTTTTTTTCTCCTAATAGAATTAGGAAAAAAATAGATTTTATACTTTTAAATATTCTACATCTACTACTTGCTTAACAAAGTTAAGTTTGGGGTTTGTTTTGTTTAGTCATGAAAATGACTTTAAGAGAATGACAGCGATATCACTCTAAGAGAAATCTCTTAGATTTCTTACAATCGTCACAGCGAGGCTATTTCAGAGCCCGTGATGCTTTGCTTGGGATACACTAAGGGAGAAAAATATTGTTTAATGGAGTTTAATAATGGAGTTTAACTTACGTTAGTACAAATTGAAGACTTGCAGTTTCTCTGATTTATGAGGTAACATAAGAAGCTAAACTTGACCTTGCATGATTTTGTCAGCTTTACAATTCTTTTTAAGCCTCGAGCTTCATATGCCAGTGGAAGGACCCACCTGCCAGGGTTTTGTTTACTTCTCTTTATTTGCTTTATTGCCAATCCTCTTTCCTTTTCTTTTTTTTTTCTTTTTTTTTTCTTTTCTTCTTTATTCCCTTCAGAACTTGGAAGAAATGGCTGCAGTTGGAGGAAAGACCAGTGGTACCTGGCGTCTACACAGTGAATCTACTGTAGTTGCTCTTTTGCCATACCTCGGAGAAGAGAGTCCTCAGGGGGGCATCTGAATTCATCAGCAACCAAATATTTACTACTACTGCAAGGATTTTGTGTTTGTTTTATTTTTTTTTTCATTCTTCAGCATAATTTCAATCTATAAATTGCATCTGAGATGGAATATTCTATAATATTCCATCCTAGCTGACATGGAAAATCTCTGAAATCAAATTTCCTTCTCCCCCTTCTGCTTGTGCCTCCACACTGTCTAAATAAGATAATGGAGCAATAATAGAAATAGCTTTAAATTAACTGGCTTGGATACTCGAGGGTAGTCTGTTTGGTACCTTAATGTTCAGTATGTGGCGCTTTTTAAATATCTAGTTATTTCTTCTTTGTTGTCATTGATGTGGAAGAACTTCAGACCTTGAATTGCAAAGTAGAAGAAATGAATTGTAAAGCTAGGAAGGTAAAAGTAAAAATAATTCATAAAGTTATGTACATTAATTTCTTATGTTAAGCTATGAGGTCCAGAAATAAGTCTGAGTCATCTGGGCTTTTAAAAATCAGTGGATAATTTATAACAAGTATCCCACTTCTAAGTAAGTGTAAACTCCTCTACCTTGATCTTGTGGGCAGAGTGTAGGTAACAAATAATGAATTTTGAGATAAGATTTAAAGAATTAAGTTTTAATGGTGATTGGAATTTAGTGGCTAACACTTCTTAGAACAAGGAGACACTATGAGTCCCCCTGAAGCAGCATTTCCTGGGAGAAGTTACCTTTCACAAAAGGAAAGGTCAGACCTTCTTTCTGATAAGCAGAAGCAAGATATGACTCATATCTAGGGGCCATTCTGAGAGAGACATTTTTGTCCATGGCTATTGTTTCTTGTTTCACCCCTTTCCTCCCATACTTTTGTTCCTTCTCATTATTTTAACCTGACTTAGGAGTAAAAATTGTACGTTGCATGTGTGGAAATCCACTGCCATGTTTGTTACTATTCTTTTGCGCCCACATATATAACTATGGTGGTCCCTGTTAACACAAGGGGTTAAATCAAGTCTAGTGTTCAGTTCCTGCAGCTGAACACAGAAGAGAGGCTTTAGAGAGCCAAAGAGAAACCTAAATATTTTAATAGATTGATACCGCTAATGAAGCAGAGGTACACAGGGAGAGATACTATTTTAACGTGGGACAAGCTTCTGCTTTAATCATAGTGTGTTGGCAATCTATTCCAAAAGGCTGCTGTATGATTACAGAGAACACAAAATAGAAGTGTTGCATATAACAACTCCTATGTGCATCAGGCCTCTGCGTTTTGATGCTCTTTGAATATGCGCTTAGATGTCTATAGACCTTAGGAACCAAGGGAATCTTGGAGCTCTTTAGCACATTAAGATATGAAATCTCTCAGGAAACATAATTAGAGCTTTAATTAATTGAATGATTAAAAAAGCAGAAGGGACCTATATGGTCATCTGGTCCAAACTCTGGCATAATGCAGGAATCAATCAGAGAATTCCTATGACCTAATTAAACTGAAATACAACTCAGAAACTATTAGATCTTGATTTATCTGTTTTGGTGGTGGAGAATCCAATATTGGCAAATATCCTGAGTATTTTAAAGGGAAAATAATGTATGTAATCTCTGTTTGGAATATGTCTAGTTTCAAATTCCAGTCATAATGACTAATGTGAAAAGCTTTTTTATTTTAGATACTTGGATTGTAAACTAGACACTTTTTTTAAAGTGTTCAAATTTACCACATTATTCACTTTGACATTTTTCAAGTGAAAGGTTATTTCACTTAATATGTCTGTGACCGTTTTTTGTGCTACCTCCAGTTTTTAGTATCATCTTTGCATTGCTCTAGAGACCAAAAGCTCTAGAGAATATATCAGTAATATTTACATGAGTAGGAAATCATAGAACATGAAAATAGGATAATTGAGACTGGGAGCAAGCTCTGAAGACCATGTGGTCCAACCCCCTGCAGGTTCAACTAGAATGTATATATATGTATATTTATATATAAATATACATAACATATAAACATGCATAAATAAATTCTAGAGTGTGTGTATGTGTGTGTGCATGCACATGTGTACTACCTCTATAAAATTATCTTTTATTTATACACCCAATGAGCATAGGAATATTTTTGAGGAAAGAGCGCCGTTGGAGATGCATAGTGCTCTGCTTATGGAATGGACCCCAGTTTTCAAAGAAGGAGGTGATAGCCAGTTGTCCATGTGTTGCTCAAATATAAGGAGTCAGACTTAAAGTGTATAGGTGCAGTACCTAGCCATGTGGCCTAGAGTGCCTTATGTATTAAAAATGTGTCAGGGCTCTCTGGGTATTTTACTGTCTGGCATTTCTGCTCAACTGCCTGTCCTCCAGTATTTTGTCCTCTTCTGGCATCTTCTCAGACTTAAAGCTTTCAGTAACAATCTCTTTTGGAAATGCAGCTGATTATTTTCGTTCTTAAAGATATTTCTTTACACTTGGCCCTTTCTTTACACTCAAAGCAAAAGCATCATTTGCTTATTTCCAGTTAGCATAGTCAAGCTCTTAAGAACTTCTGTCAGGACAATATTAACAGTGAAAACTATCCATAATTTGGAAAAATTTGTTTATCTTCAAAACTCAGAACAAAAAATATAAAGGTTGGTTTTTACTGAAGTTGAAGGTTTTATTTTGATAGTTAATGCTTAGAGTAGTTATAGATACTAGTCTAGAAATTATATTAAGATCAGTATTCTGAATTAAAGGTCGTGTTATTTAGAGTTTTTTTTGTAATTCTCTTGATTAATATATTATTTACTAATGATATATTTGAGAGCTAAGAAGTGCACATTTTTTGAAAGCTGTGTTTTAAGACTGTATATCATATACTTTTTTTTGAACGGTAAATTTATGTTAGTAGTTATTAGTGTGGACATAACAAAGCTGCATACAAAGAGATCATCTTGAAATCTCTTCTTCTATAGAATCCCTTATTGATAGAAATACTAGATTGTAAAAAGATATAGAAATAAGTGAGAGGAAAGTAAGGACAATAAGAAAAGATTGTCCATTGTATTTTTATCAAATATAAATCCAAAGATAGAATAATATATTAACATTTTTTATTCCCTTCTGCATATGTGTATCATTTATTTTCCTCTCTGTTTAGCAGATGATGAATGGGACTGATAGAACTTGTGTGTGTATATATATATATATATACACATTTTAAATAGCAATAGACTGAATTTTATGAGGTGAAGATCTGTTCTGAAATGTCTTTAGGTTATATGGCAGACAGCCATCTCTTTGATAACTGTCTGGTTTAAGTTGGTACTTTGTTTCTCTAAATGAATATTTCGGCTCCTTACAAAGATAATTTTAGGGAATTAATGGTGACATACATAATCCCATCATGGGCAAAAATGATAGTATTCTATTACTGCTATGTGTTCCTTCTGTTTTCTTCCTTTCTTAACATTCTGTTTCCTAACTAATTTTGATAATTTTTCGTGACATTAAACATTTCTCCTTTGTCCAGGCACTTCCATGATTGTCTGGCATGAGTTAAAAACTGGGCTGGACCATGTGCTTTTTGTTATTGTGGCAAATACCTTGTAAAGATGTAAATAAGAAATACACATCATGGAATATGTATTTGGACATGTTTTGCAAATGTTAAAGCCTCTCAGTTCTCTCTGTAAGCTTATTCTGTTGGAAAATTCCAAATTTGGCATCTCTTATTCCATTGTTTTATAGCAGTATTTTGTGTATGTGAAAATACCAATATTAACTGTGGAACACTATCATACCAAATTTAATCATCCAGTTTTAATTTTTCTGAGATCCTCTTCCAGATTTCCATGATCTGTTGCTTACTAAAATAGGTACTATGGGTGCATCTACATTAGTGTTTTAATTTGCAATCAGAAGTGAGCTCTTAAAGCGAATGTCTCAATTTTCCCCTTAAAGTGTATGGTATACATTACAACATGTTTTCTGAGCCAAAAAAAGAGGATTTTTTTCATGTAATGAAGCCAGAATATGTCCTTCTGAGTGCATCTAATGCCATCCAATCCCTCCAGGGCCCATAGACCAAGCAGAAGTTAGTCCGAAGTGAATCTCCTTAAAATGCAAAGAACCAGCATTCCTTGTCTCTCCCGATGCACCTGGCTCAGCTTCACAACTTGCTAATGGAGTCGTGGCCAAAATGCTGCAATGTAGCTGGGCTAATCCTGGCTGGCCTTTGATTTTCCTTGCTCAGTTATTGAGAAAGAAGTATAAGTAACATAAATAACATCGTGCTTTTATATAATTTTCTTGTGTTGATCAAGACATCATTGCACCACAGAACTATCATTATTCTTATTATGTAGTTGAAAATCAATAGGATTGAAGGATGCAGTGGTAAACTAATTTGCTGAAGGCCTTACAAAACTGGGAGTAAAAATCAGGTGTCTAGTCATGCTGTTTAAAGCTTTTAAAGGCTCAACTGAATTTCATAATATCCTAATGGATACCAGGGGATCTGTTAATGTCATCAGCATCCAATTATTCTCTTAATTCACTGTTTATTTAGTCTTATTATTGCAGTTAGATGTTCTGCCTTGCTTTTCCATTTACAAGGAGCATGTTTGTCCAAGGATGACTTGAACCAATCATCTTATCTGACTTTAAAAGAGAAGTGTAGGCAGTTGCTACCAAAATACTTTGTTTCTGTGCAAAAAGCATACAGAGTAAGTTTGCTTAATAGTTCGTGAAATTTAGGGGTTTGGCTTTAAAGTGACTTACATATCAATAGTGGTAAATGCATTTCATACAATGCTGAAGAAAGTCTCTTTGCCTCTTAGGTAATCATATAATGTTGGCTTTTTCTCTTTTTATTTGTTCCTCATCTTTAAACTTGTGTAACTTTTCCTTTATTTGACCTGGGAGTTGTTAACACCTGTACATAATTTTACCTTGAAAGGTTCTTGGAGCATTTCTTAAAGGAATATCAGGAAGGCAGATATCTTTTATAGTAAGGAAAATGTTCGCAAAATGCAGTTAGATATGAAGGAACATGGGATGAAATTACATGTGCCTGCATGCACACATACACACACTCACATATATGCATGTACAACCTCCACACATATGCAGCACCTGGTTCCTTATAAAATATGGCAGATGGAGCTTCAATCCTTTTGTAGAAGGTTGAAAAGAAATAAGGCCAGTGATTTTAGGTTTATCAAGAAGAGTTGTTATTACCTTCTTTGCAATAATATCTACATAGAAATTTTTTTAAGATACCATAAAAATTCTGATTATTGAAGGCATTTTTCATCTTAAAACAGAAAAGGAATTAAAATTCCATTTTAAATCCAGATAGTCTTGGAATATGGAAAAAAGAACACAAAAAACACTTCCACTTCTTAAAGGACTTGAAAAGTAGAATCTTTTGAATTGTGACTTCACCAAAGAAGTCAATGTGCTTTCGTCTGAAGCTTTGATGATAAAAGTGCAGACTTTCTGAAAAGTTAAAATCCCACCATTAGGTTCAAATCATTGGTGAACCATCAAGTTTCCCCTGAAAGAGTGCTACTAGACTATCACTATATAAAGGATTCTGTCTGATCTGTTTGTGGCCAAAAGTGGACATGCAGAGAGCATCCTAAGAAAAGAATAAAACTATTCCACAGAATATTTCTCTCCCCTCCAATAAGTTGCCACTCACAGATCTCCTGAGTTGAAGATGTATCTTCAGATGCATGAATTTTTCTAAAATTAGTTCTTCTGTTTGCTTTTTCAGGTTTTGCCTCTGCAAGACTCTGCAAAATGTTCCACAGTTTTAACTGTACAGTGTGAAGGATCTTCTCCCTTTTTTTTTTTTTTTTTGTTCAGAACCTCCTTGCTTTGCTGCCCTCCACTTCTTTTATTGAAACAGTAAGTGAACAAGTTGTTACTTATTCACCCTTTTTATGCCACTCAGGATTTTACAGCTCTCTACTATACACACTCTCAGTTATCTCATTCTAGACTGATTTTTATTTAGGATGCTTTTTGCACATGAAACAAAGTTTGTGTGATAGTTTCAGGAAGAAGGTCATTTGATGCCCCAGGGCAACCAATATATTCGTCTGATGTAAACAAAGAAACACAAAGAGATTTGTTATCTCAAGTATTTGTCTCTATCAAGAGGAACCCAATCCTAGAAGATCCTACCATCCTAAGTAATAATTTCTCCCCCAAAGAATCTACTGTGAGGACTTATTATTTGTCATTATTTGTGGCTAATGTCATAAAATACTTTGAAAATAGTACCAATAACAGGATATCTGTTTTTTTTTTTTTTTGATCTCACTTGTGTGTGAGATTAGAAGAATATAGCACAGAGAGGAAGTAGACCTTTTTATCTCTAATGCTTCTTTATCTGGTAAAATGTTCCTTCATTCCTATTTGTTCTTAGGCAGAACATCTTCACATTTTTTTCAAAATCGGAATCCTCTTAGACCATATGTATAACGTGGTGGTGGGTTTTGTTTTGGCTTTTTTTGTGGGGGGGGTCAGTGGCTGGAGAGGTTGAGATGTCATTTCTAAAGCAAACTCGTGACTTGCACAGGAGATTTTTGATCTGAGTGAAGAAATCCTTCCTAGAAGCAAGAAGGATGCTTATAGGCTGTGATTTTGCAGCACCTGCATGTATATAGGTAGTTTGGATGCAGGGATTTTGAAACGATCAGTTACATCTGAAAACTCAAACTATTCATCATTGTTCTTTAGCAATTCCAGAAAACAGCCACCTAAGGAATGAATTAAAAAGAAAAAAAAGAAAAGATAAGCCATGTGTCACTAAGTGACTATGTATTTAGTTATATAATTGCATGTATAGTTTTAACTTCATATGTGAACGTTATTCTGGTATGAGCCACTTTGAAAAGATTAACGTATAAACTGTGTCAAGAACTTAGCTTGACCTATTGCTTCTCTCTGTTGAGATAACATAAAGAGATGGAATGAAATATTTTACCTCCATGAAAATACCCATTTTCAGCACTAGTAGTTTTTATATGCCAGTAAGTTATGGACACTTCCCCCTAACCCAGAGAGATGCAAAAATAAAATCTGTAAAGAAAAAATGTGTTTGTATTCTTACTGAGCTTTCAATGAAATAATAATCCTCTTAGAATAATGTTACGTTACTCTGTAGGCTAAGATACAAAAATGCTAATTTGCTGCTAGACTGCAGCTCCCAATTTACATTCCAAATCAGACTGCAGAGCTCCCCAAATGAGGAGGTGCCCTCCCAGTGTATTTAATCTCT
>NW_010589590.1:29107-45683 GCF_000705375.1 Tinamus guttatus
GTAGGGAAGAGCTGCTGTTACATAAGCTCTCTTGGCTGTAGTATACCTAGCAAGCATAGACAAGAATTCCACTATGGTACTAGTAGCATAGCAAAAAAACACAAAAATGTATTTAATGTTATCATTATATAGAATATTAGAAAATGAAAAATGAGTCAGTATTTGGCCTGCATTAGTGATGTAAATGAATCTGAAATCTATTATCAAGGCATTTTTATTCATTCCAGAACATCACAGTAAAGTTTTAAGTAATGATTCAGAATAAAATCAGGAGGTATCCAGGATGCTGTCAGTTATACGTACACACCAACTCTGCTTATTCAGCCATAAGGAAGAAAGGTTGAATTGCTTTCTTTACCTTCAGTACTCTTTTCTAGGGGAGGGATGGGGGGAGGAATTGAAGAGGATGGGGACAAGACTCCAAGACTCAGACTCTGAGTTAGTAGGGTAATAGCTTTTAATAGTAGATGAAAGTGATCATTGGGATAGTACATCAAGAAGTAAAATAACCAGTCAAAATATTCCAAGTCGGCCAGCCATCCTTGGCAAGTCAGTTTTATAAATCTCACCTCTAAAATAAAAGAGTTTTCTAAAACAATTGACTGTTTTTAGGAAGCTGGTTAAAGTAAAAGTGAGCAAAACACAAAATTGTGCATTGTGATCTTGCTGAGCAACTATACTTGTAAGTAAAGCCCACAAGTCAAATTCTGTTCCTCTGTAGATGCCAGATTGTAAATGTATGCTTGGCTTTTCAAGGAGAGCTTCATGATATTGTTAGTACTCTACCAAGTCTTTTAGGACTCCTAAAGTACAAGCAATTTAATGAATAATCTAGAAAGACTTTTTCTTATTTTGCTTTATAAGAAAGAAGATATATGAAGAATATCAGTCAGATATTCTTCATACAAAACCTGAATTTGCAGTGCTTGATTGCTAAAGAAAATATGATGAGCAGAACTCAATTTATAATTTTCCCGTTTCTGCTGGAAAAGTATTTTCAGTTGTGTTCAGATAGGATTCTTACAAGTTCCTTCAGAGTAGCATGGTCTTAATTTTCATCATGTATTTATTGTTGCCTGTTTTTACGAATACATGTGTGTGTGAGTGCACGTGCACACACACTCATTTATAAAAAATACAGTGCGCCTTATCTATATATGTATTTACACACAAATATAGATAGGTACATATATATATATAAGTACTCCATTGACAATTGTGAAGTCTCTAACAGATTAACTAGTTTCTTTAATCAATGTTAAATGCTGAAGTAAATTTTAGCATCTGGCAGAGTATCTCAATGTATTTCCTGCTTAATACTCCCTAGATCAATAATTTTGTTAAGGAAGAACGTAATAACATCATTCAATATGAATTTGAAGTTAATTGTTCTAATTGCATAAGAGTTATTCTCCTTTATGTGGTAGATATAGACTACCTTATTTAGAGGATTCTTACATTAAAAGCAGTTTCAGAGAAATAATTTGAATCTCTTACGATTTGATACATTGTGTTGTTGGTCACAGATAATGATGCTAATGAAATTTAGCCTTGTTTCCTTGCTTAATATTTCATTGTCATGTCTCTGTTGAATGTAGAAAACTTTCTATTCTTTACAGGTTTAACCCAACACTAACCATCAGGCATAAAAGTCCAGCATTAATATGACATAATTGTTATTACATATATTATTTCAAGAAAATAAGTATTCCCCCCTGGTAATTAAGTATTCCCCACGGTAATTAAGTATTCCCCATGGTAATTTCGACACTTACATAGCTATTTCATAAATAATGGTGGAAATTCTTTTTAAAGTTGCATCTATTTAAAATCCTTGATTTATACCAATTCTTTACAACATACTGTATTGAAATAGCAATGTGTAAGTGCACAAAACTCTTTCCACAGTTTATAAAAGTAAAAGCTCATGAGAAGCTGCACACCTGGTAATAGTGTAGCTGTAATTGGTGTCTAACTATAAAGAAGCTATGCATAATAAGCATAGTGAAAAAGAGGCTGAGAAAATTTGGTTTTATGTTAACTTCAAGTGATGAGAGAGAGGAAAGTTTCTCTTACTTGGCAAAGAAAAGTATATCACTTTTTATTCATGAAGAACTACTATTGCACTTGGTCTCTTGGCCTAGTTTCTCAGGTGAAGAAAGCTGATACTGTGTACACTGCCTAGAAAGGTGATGTAGCCAGTGTGGGTGGTTCCACTACTGGTGAATCAGTCTGGCTTTTTTGATGTGATTCATTAGAGGCTGCCACCCCCGGTTTCCCACTGGATCTTCTCTGACTGTATTAGGCTGCATGCAATAATAAGTATCTGGCATCATTTTGGATTAATTCAAAAGTCTTTAGAGAAATACAATGGGAAGAGCCTGTGGTATTTTATTGCAGCTCTCAAGTGAGACATGTTGTGGCAAGTTTGGCTGTAGCTAAGAATTTAGGACCACATATTTTTGTCTAGGATTGAGAGCAGTAGCTCTTGAGCTTTTGGGGTTGTATGATGATTGGTGTCACAGGACATAAATGAAGAACCCTTTCCAGATTGGGATCTCAGGCCTATGTTCAGTTGGCACAGGGCTCTGATCCACCGTGAAAGCCAATGCATATCTCCTACCACCATTTACTTCCACCCGCCCAAACCATTTGCTCTCAATCTCTTCTTCAAACCTCACCTTAACAATTGTCTACCTTCAGGCTTCTGCTCCAAAAAACAATGAGTTGTGAACAGCACCATGAGTGTTTTGGGATTTCTGAATCTTTGCAGGTTAGAAACAGTGTGCAGAAGTTAGTGTTGTGGTTACAATCTGTGCTGTGTGGTTGGGAATACATTTTATGAGCTGTTAAAGGTGAACCCTCCCAAGTCTAAACTGACTGAAGACTGTGAAAAGTTTGCATTGTCGCTGCTTCTGTTATTCCTGTTTTATGAGAAAGTAAAGTCCTAAGTCTTCAAGATTTTTTTGACATTTCACATTAATAAATATTTACAGCTATGGGTCATTTTATTTCCAATGTCTTTTGGGAAGCAGAAACAAAAAAGCGGGGGGCAAACTCTGCACCTGGTGGCACCTAAAGCCTAAAAGGAGAAATTGCTCCTCCATATTAGGTTTTAGAAGGTATACTTGTCTAATCTAAAATATAATAAGAAAATGCTGTGATATTTTTTCTAAGTTCTTTTAAAATACTATACAACTTGCAAAAACATGCTAAACAAGCAAAATATGCTATAAATGGGAAACATTCAGTCATATGAGGTGGATTCACATACAGGTGTAGTTGTTGACTCTCATCCAGTGGCCACGTCACAGTGTATTTAGATATGAAAAAAAAGGATGTTTTATTTAAATTCATACTTTTTTGTCATAAAGTGACAGAAGACTATATACTACATATCTACATAATGTTTCTGACTAGATGATTTTCATGTAGTACATACTAGAATTGTCAAAGAGAAATAACTTTTTTTCCTTATGTAGACAGACAGAATTTCATTATTCTTTGGCATCATCTCTATTCCCAAGACCAATGCAGTAGTAAAAATTTGATGCCTGTTTATGTTTATACCTTGTATTGTCGTGATCCATTCTGGTTAATAAACAGAAACATTGACCTTAGTGACATTATTCTGGATTTAAGTCCTGGTGGAGTTAAAAGGACATCAGGAATGCAATTTTCATATAGGAGTGAGATGCTAGTCTGCATTTATATTTTTCTAGACATCACTGCAGCGTACAGCTGCCCTGCTGTTTGTTTAAGAGGTATATGTGTATGGCTGGTATTTACAAAAGATGTATATGCGGAAGGGAGCTAGGTATTATAATCTGGTAGCTATAGTCACTAATCTTATTGCCCACTGTTTGTCCAGTGCACATTGTCTAAGAGAATATATTGACAAAATTGCAGTATGGTTTGTAAAGATGTTAGCTTGGTAGCTTTGCTTAATTTGAGCATTGTAAGCATTTGTTTAATATCCATACAGTGCATATTTAGGTGATGGGATGATGGGGAGGGCACAAATTTATCTTCAATATTTGACAGAAATTATAGCCAAAGTATAGTTTTACACCTAAACAATTCAGAAGTTTACAGGAAAATATAAACAGCAATGAGTCTCAAGTGAGGGGGGGCTACTTTGTGTGTTAGGAACCTACTTTCTCCTGAAGGATGGCAGGACATCAGCTATTAAATTGCTTCTGAAAAGGTTGCAAATAATCTCTGAACAGATGAGTAGGCAGCTGCTAAGTTTATATATAGTTACTTAAATAATTTATGTAGTACTTATACTAACTCCATGTTAGAATGAAGTGGAAAATAAAGACATGTTTTTGATGAAGTATATTTTTGATATCAGGGAACATATTTACATAGTGAAGTAGAAAGCAGGCACCAGGTTTTACTCTGAAGCAAAAAAAGGTTAGTATTTCGAAGTTTTTTTGAATACTGAGCCTTGAGTGTTGTGTCACTTATTAGGAATCAAATTCTCAATGTTTTTACCTGCAGGCTGAAAAACTACTCACTATGTCTAAGATACAGTTCTATTTTGATGAAATTGTACTGAAAATAAAATGATGAAAAGGTAAAAATGATACTACAAAGACTGGTAAGATGTCAGTATTTCAGACCTTACCTGGCTGTCTCTCAGTCTTTTGGTGGAATTTGAGTCGTAAGTTTTTACCTATAAAGCTCAAATGGCCTGAGATGATGTGAGAATTTGTGGAACACTTTGACTTTTATGGCATTCTAGGCATGCTGCTAAAGACATCTGTATATAGCCTACTGGTAGAGCCCTATCTGAGTAACTTTTACATGCTGTTGTGGTTTATAATTACGCTTTGGTTGTACTCCCTGGGGCTGCAAATTGTGAGCTGTTATTATGTAGGCAGAATTAGACACACAGTTCAAGCAAAATAAAACATAGCATCTCCGCTACAAAATACAGGAGAATTCTAACTTAGTCACTAGAGAGCCATGTGGAGGCAGAGGCAGGCATGCTCTTCATCTTACTGGAGAGAATGTGCAAGGGTCACCTAACTGACTGTAAAATCATTGGTTTGAAGATCACATTCCATGTTAAGTGATAATGGGCATGTTGTTTTACGTGAGACCAAATGTGGGCTCTCCAGCTGTTGGACTGCTTTGTTGTGAAAAAACTTAATGAAGTAACTGTACCTGAACACATTGCGTGTTGTGTGTATGTGTAGCTGATAGTGATGACAGCAAATCAATAACATTTTGAATTCGGGAATTCTTCATGTGTCAAAAAATAACCACACAACTTTTAAAGGATGATGCTTTTAAGAAAGGTTGTATACTAATAAAAATCATGCAGTTTAATTTATGGAGGTAGTGGGTTTCTAAGCTTTTGTAAGTAATGACTCAGTAGACATAACTTAGGATGAAAGGAAATGTTTGAATTTGTCTTAAAAAGGGAAACATTGACTATAGGCCTGTGTGTACCTAAAAGTGTTCAATTAAATTATTGTTATAATTTAATATAAAATCAAAATATTATTGATTTTTAAACTGAGTACTTTTAACATGAAATGTATCCTGATGCATGGTTTTTCCTTTCTTCATGACTTGTTGATAAATCACTACTGTACAGAAAAAGATCCTAGGCTAAGCTGCACAAATACAATGATTTATTTTCTTGTGGAATAGAACATGTTGTTTAGATTTATAACATGCGTTTCCTATTTGCTGGTGGTGCTTCAATATAGAAGTACAATTGATTTTCAGGGATTTTCACAGCCTTCTGATTTCTTCTTGAGGGGTTGACTGCTCTGCTCAGCTAGTAATTTAAGCTTTTTAATATATAAGCATATCCATGCTTTTCACCTGACTCTTCCTCTCAGTAGGTTGCAGTTCCTTATACACATGTACAAATGCCATTTATGGTATCTTCTTTCAAATATTTCCTTTAAATGTAATAGAGAAAAATCTGATAGCTACATTATGGTTCCACTGCATTTGATCACACAAAAAAATCTCATTTTTATGCTGTACTCCAGGTTTATCCAGTTTTTAATGTCTGTATGTTCCCATCGCTTTTGTCTGTGGATTTGATGTGACTGGATCACAACCCATTAATAGTGTTACAAGATATTGCATCAGAAGTAATAATCAACAAACACTTTGAGAGGCCTTTTTTTTATTATTTTTCACCTGAATGCACATTTTATTTGGAGATACTGTGTAATACATCTGGAATAATACACATCCAAGATGCTAGGTAGAAATTCATGTATTTATAAAAGGTCTTTGCAGCACGTTTGTACTATGATTTTAATTCCATTGGAATCTGTTAAAAAACTGGTTAAATATGTTCATTGAACACATTTTACAGTTCTCAGAAGAACTGTTTTCATCATTTGAATGACTTTCATGACTTTGATGAAAGTAGACATCCTAAAAAACAATAGGCAAACCTTTTGAGATCCTCATGGTATCTAAAGGCATTTTATTAGGATATTGCTGAATTATATTGCTGAAATAGACAGCATTCCTTTTTCTTCCAAGTGTTCCTTTATCATTAGATTGAGATAAAAATTGATAGACATTCATATATATTCCTTTATTCTTGGCTTTATTGACTGTGTAACACTTCCCCTTTGTTTGAAAATTCATCATCCTAATAAGTATTATGGTCCACATTTATTCATAATATTGTACTCTGGACTAGATTTTGTGTGTAAATTCATATAAATCTCAATTTAGTGTAGTTTAATATTAGCATCTGAAATTATAGACCTGCATAACTTCAACATTTTGAAAACCAGTGACCAAGGCACTCTGATCCTGCAACAGTTTATTAATACATGTTTGATGTCAAGCATGTCCCATTGGTTTTATATGGATGTCACATACACAAAAATGAAACATATAGTCTTTGTAAGTTTAGGGCATAACATTGGTGCAAAGTAATTTACATATAGCTGTCAGGTTTTGAGCAGAAAATCTGTAACTGGACATGATGATGTTATAGCTACCAATCAAATAGAATCTGAGAGGAGATTGGAATGAAACTCGAATGAAGTTTTTTATCAGGGGGGTTTTTGTTCATTTTGTTTGCATGATATTGCAGTACATTATATCATACTTTGAAGCCTCCCTTGTCTGCAGATTTCAGGAAATCGCTTTTCTTTTTCTCTCACCTCTCTTTTCATTGAAGATGGCTTTTTTTTTCATAACAGACTGATTTGGAGACAGGGTAAACTGGTGTCTTAGTAGTAAAGAAATATTTTGCTGGTGTGTCTGGTTCACATGCTTGGGCCAAGCAGAGCATCAAATCTGTTATGCAGATGGAGTTTTCCCCAAGGCATGGACTGCTTTCCAAGAAAATATCTGAGAGTTTAATTTCATAAAGTCCCTGCTAGCATAAGGACCTACAACACTGAGATTATCCTATGTGCTCTCCTTACATGATGTATCATGGCTGAGATTTTTAATCTTTTATCATGAGTCTGATGCAATTGCACCAGCCTGCGCTTGGTGAGAAAGACTGGTATAGATCTTTGAATGCTTTTGAACTGAGTAACTTCTAACTGTTTTTCTGTGATTGCAAAGCACTAGGCTCTGAAAAGAATGAACCTGTCCAATCCTGTGTCTAAAATGAACTAAAATGAACAGAAAATAAGCATTTAGTTCTGAGATATTTGCCATATTAACTGTACTTCTAAAATCTTAATGGGAAAAAATGCATTTTTAGTTAGGTGTAGGGTTGGCAGGAACAACTTCTGATTTTATAACAGATCTGTTATCCAACAGATGAAATTAATCAAAAAGGATGCTTATTACTGTGGCTAACCAAAGGATTTAGCAAGAATGTTGTTTGTAGAATCATACCCTTTGCATGTGAGGCAAAGGCCAAAATTTAAAAGGTAAATAAATTTATTTCAACTGTTCATCAGCATATGAAGGTTACCGTTCCTCAAAGATTTTATCATTCAGAATTATTCTAGGTTTATTCACTAGTGAAACCCTGGAATAATTACAGCCTAGCACTAAGTAGGCCTTTTGGGTCAGCTTGTGTTTATACTAACAGTTCATGCTAGATATTGTTTTTCCCCTCCCCATCTGGCACAGTCATTAAATATTTAAGATGCAGAAGAAACTATTGTTGACAATTGGGGTCTTCTTTAGACTTTATGGAGGTGTTTGGAAAAAGGGTGTTTTGCTGACTTCTTTTTTCTCTAAATACTACGCATGGTCTATCCCATCTATATTGCCTATGCTTCCAGAAGGTATCCTTCCATTACTTTCTGTCATTATTCCTTTCTAGAAGATGAAAACACATATTTTAATGTATATTTAGTGACATCCTTTTTATTTTAGGGTCAGCTCAAGTAGCTATAACTGTTTTGACTGTGATTGAAATATGCAGATATGCAATTAAGAGTTTAAAGAGTCTGTAGCTATGTGTGTTTATATTTCGTGACTTTTACATATAGAGCTTAAATGTATCCCTCTCTTCTGAGAGTGCAGTTATATGTCCCCATCTAGGGAGTTATCTTCCAACATATCCTTTTTACTAGTTGTCTGTCTTGATATATTTCTCATACGGGACTTATTTTTATTATTATCTTTTAGTGTAAACTCAACTAAATTTGATGTAGCTACTCTAGTTGCTAAATCTTGTGATATTCTCTGGGATGTCATTTTTCTCTTTTGGTTGACCTTGTCATAATTCCTGATCTTTTTTTTGAGCACATACAAACTCTTTACCTCAAGCTGGAACGATGGCATATCTACTGGTAGAGCCTGAGTCCTGCCACTTGAGAGTCACTGATCCACAATCATTCCTCTATTCTAATATCCTGCCAAGGTGATAGACTTCAGTGTTGCTGCAGAATGTAGTGATTATATTTCTACAGGGATAATTTTACTAGGCTCTTTGTAGTCCTTTAGGGACAAGGAATTACACAATGGCCCAGATGTAGCATGCAATGTAAGAATAGCAATCATAAAACTAAATTATTGCAGTCATCCTTACTGTCCTGAAAATCGTTGTGTTAAAACACTTTTGTGTTTTATCATGTGTTATTTCATAATAACCCCGGTGTGATAAATCGTATAATTTAAAGTCTTCCCTATAGAAATGCAATGAGCAATAATTTGGCTATTGATAGTAATGGAAATAATGTTACAGAGATTTTTCAGTTAGGGACATTAATGATTTCTGTAGTAAATTAAGCTGATAAGCAAAAAATGTCTAATGCTTGCATAGAATGAATGTAATGAAACAAACTTGCTCTTTTTAAGTGGGAAAGTATCTCAGAAGGCTTCATATCTCAATAAGTTTAATAGGGTCAGAATATTAATAAACTTTATTTTTGCATTTTAATGACATTATTTAGAAAAATGGCAATTATTTTTGCAGTTGCATTTGCCTTATGTAACTGCTTTGACTGTGTTTTTGTTTCTTATTTATTTTTTGTCCTTTGAGTCACTTTCTGAAATAATTTGATATTTTCTTTTGTTAAGAAAAGCTGAGGAAACACTAGTGTCTTTTTGAAGTGTTTCTATGGTTGTTGGGCTAGAGCAGCAGTTGCTCTGTCAGTGTCACAGTGTTTATTTTAATCTCTGAATTAATTTTCTTGGGTTGCTAGGCAATTTTACTTCATAGTTTTAATGGAAAATGACTAATTCAGCATGCACTTATTTCAGAATATGCAATCGTTTGCTTCAAAACCGATATGTTTAGAAGTAAGTAAAATGCTAGATAAATACTGCTGTCAGTTTTCAATCTATGAGTAAAGCTAACTAATTGACCAAAATTCCTGTTCCCACTCCTATATTTCTTATACTTACATTGAATTTTTAGAGTGTAGAAGGTATTTAGGAAAGACAATTACATTTTATATAGGTGGAGTGAATAAATATCTGCCCTCATGTGTGACATTTTGGAAATTTCCAAGGGCAGCTTGTGGAGGTGGTTGCATACTATTTGTTCTGAGCTGGTCATATTATACCCATATCATTTATGAAAACATTCTGCAGTTCCACAGCTGTTTTTCATAACAGAAAGTAAGATGCTTTGTGGTGGTCTCTTTAATTTTTAAAATATTTTCTGCTATTTTAATCCTCACTGAAGGACAAACCTAAAGGAACAGTAACTAAAAAAAAAAAAAGGAAAAAGAAAGAAAAAAAGAAAGTTGTGGCTTCCTCAGTATCTCAGTATCAAGATGTGCAGAACAAGGAACACAGGCCTTGTTTATTTTGTTACTGTCAGGTATACATTCATTTCTTCTGATCTATCAGCTTATGAAATATTTTCTTTTACTGACATTCTTTCTTTGCTGGTAAACTGAACAGTTTGGAAATGATTGAAACCTGTCCTACTTACATATAGGAGGAGAAAATGCTAACAATGTCTTCTGTTAGGCTCTGTGCTTTTCACTGGAGTTCATGGTTTACCAACTCTGTTTCCTTAGCTCATGGCTTTGTTCTGGATGCTTATGTGTTCGTTTTCTTTCTCCATAGTTTACAGTCATTCTATCTTCTGGATGTACTGAGGATCACAGGTGATTAGATTTATCAGATTGAGTTATTTTGCTGAAAGCTAAATGATTTGAATCTATTTTGTTCAGTTCACAAAGATGTTGTGTAGTGCTGAGGGAAAAAACTGTGAATGCTATAAACTTTTATTTGAGATGTAATTGATGTTAATTAGGCAACAACAGAATTCAGTTTTAGAACTTCCCAATGGTATGTGAAAGAAAATTAACTTAAAAAGTCACACAGTGATAAGGATTATCAAGACCTTTCAAAAGGATACTGTCAAAGAAATGATAGATCATTTAACCGCGTTATTTGTAATGTGAGAGGTCATTATATATGAGCTAATAAGGTGGCTAGATAACCAGAATGTTTGCAATTGAAATGATTGTATACAGTGACTTTTTAAAAATTAGATTAGATATGTATTACATATTTGGGAGCCCTTCTTTTTGTAGATGAAATGTGGCATACACAGCCAAGATTCATCAGATTATATTGATGTTAATGATTTTTTCCAGCTCATCTTCCTCTGTTTTGCCACTTATGGTACCGAGATGGCAGTTTCTTGTTTGTGAAATTGGCTTATGAATGTCATACAACAGAAGTGTAAAATGTTAGTAATGTGAAGGCAAAAAAACTTGTAGGGCAGATGAGACAAACTGGTTAATGAACATAGGCCGTGTTCTGCATCTGTGAGGCACAGAACACTTACTTGACAAGCTGGTTCTAAAAAAACAGCTGTTTTATTGGGATATTTAACAAAATACAAACAACAAAAACAAGAAAAATCAAAAACACCATCAAAGACCTTCTGTAGGTTATTCCAGTTGTCCCCTGGTCGTAGGTACAAACGTTATCCTTTCTATGCCCTTGTGGTTGTCACTTTCAGTTAACAAAGATTAAAAAGAGCCAAAGGATTACATCAGTGATTTCTGTCATGTTTAATCAACTGATGAATGATCCTGTTATGATATAGTGAATGTTTGAAGAGTCATATTCTTGGCTTTCAAAAGTATATTCTTCCCAGTAATTAATCAGTTACTGTTTTTAAAATGCTGCTTTATTAAAATTAATAGAGCATAATTTAAAATACTAGTTTGAGGTATGAAAGATATGAAATTGATTATTGCTATCTTTTATGTTTCAATTTGACCTACAGAAATTCTTTGTGCCTCTGAAAGTCTTATTCTGTTTCACTGTGCCTTTATTTCTTATCTGTAAAAATCATAAAAGAGATTGCTTCTTATTTCTCTCATTCATTCTATGACTTGTTTATTGCTTTAGTGGGTCAGAGTCTTTATATCTAGACAATCGGACTCAGCTGAGGCCTCTAGATTTTACTGTGCTTCAAGAAAATGAAGTATGGAAGCTGATTATTTAGTGATTTGTAAAAATTGCACCGGTTTTAATTAAAAGTTCTAACGTTCTCAAATGGTGCAATAAAGGATTCCTGAAGTATCTTGTCTGGACTGTCCAACTTTAGAATTTCTAACCAAATCGTTTATTTAAGTGAACAAAGCTAAGGGAGTTGTGATCATAATGCATATGGCATCTATGTTGTTAAAATGAAAAGTGACAGACCTTTGATTTTTAGCACTGACATAATCTAAGACAGTGTTGTGGTATACATATGGTAGATGTCTGTTCAGTATATAAAAGGAAAGAACACTTTGGAAAGTTGTAACTTCAGCCCCTTCCAGTAGGAGTGGATTTCTTAGCAGATATAGGCATGTTATATAAATAGTCCAGGATGGTTATTCTGGTAAGATTTTTTTTTTAAATTCATTTTTAGAAAGTGACACACAGATGGGGTGAATGACTTTCCAGGTTGACTTGTGCTTACTTGCTTGCTTGTTTAAAACTATCTTCTTCAGATAAATGATGATTTTACTGTAGAAAGCTATTCACAACCTTTTCATCTGCTAAACTGGTGAAAAAGATAGTTAGGTCTTTGGCAGCTGAAAACATGGACATTGTATTTACAACTTTGTATTAACATATAACAATGTATGATGAACATAAATATCCTTAAAAGATGTTTTCATAGAGGTATATACTCTCTTTGAAATCAATTGGTATACTAGCTACACAAGGAAAGGCGCTGGTATCTTCCCCAATGATACGTGGGATGAGTGTCCCTTCATGTCAGGGTGTTGCAGTCTACACAGAACTCTGAGCACAACATCTAATATATCTTAATGTAAAAAGTACACTGAGGTTAGCTGTGCACAGCTGTAGCAGGATTTATTTCTACTACTTAAGCTATCTCATTTGAAGATAATTTACAGGTCTTTCTAACACTGCTGTCTGCTGACAAAGTGTATGCTTAGATTAACTGTTGGACTAGGAAGACTTCTGCAAGTGATGACTGCCACTTTGAAGTCTGAAGTCCTCTTAAGTAGCAGCTCCAAGAGGTCCTGAGATAGGCACTGAATCTCAGAAACTGTGTTTTAAAAGCGAGTCTGTGGCCTTCAGGACTTTAGAGAAAATGTTATTTTTCAAGTTACCTATTTGATACATATTCTGTAAATAGGATAAATGTTGCATAAAAGTTTCAAATGTGCTGGTGACACTGAGTATGCATATACCTATCCCCATTTTCACTCAGGCATTTCCAAATAACTTGCAATATTGTTTCTTTTATGTGGCAAATAAGCAGAGCCCTCAGGCTTGGTGTTTTAGTTTTAGGATCAAAGCATGTGATGGATGTAGTCTTTGCAGCTGCCTGCTAAATAGCAACCAAGAGTGATTTTGCTCTCCTCGGCATCTGACTGCATACAACAAATGTCAGGATTAGGATGGCTGACACAATACCCAATTTATCAGCTTTTCTGCCCATGGAATTAGAAGGAAATTTTGTGATTACAAATAAAATAGATGAAGCACAACATGTAAAAGTCTCTGAATTTAGAATTTCTATGGTTTTTTTGAGAGAAAGAGGATGAAATTTTATCTTTATCTAAATTTTATCTTTATCTAAAGGCAAATTCAGCAATTATTAATGACAGTGCTAAGAAGTTAGTTCCTTAATACACTGGTGCATGTACATGATATATGTATGCTAGTCATAATATACCAGAATATGCGGCACTGCTAGTAGTGATGATCTATATGCTGATCCAGGCACTTTCAGAATGGACTGTTTGAGTTTGTACCCTGGTGAATGTACAAGAGTCAGGTCTGTTTAAATTCGGTACATGACCAGAAAATACTAAGAAGTTGTGACTCAAAGTAGATTACCAATTACTTTTTTATTGGAATGGATCATTTCTCAGAAGTAAACTCTCCTATATACACGCTGAATTAATTTCAGTAATGAAGTGATATTAATCAATGAGTTATGTCATATATGCCACATATACTATACAAACAGAAGTACTGACATTTTGGGTAAATTTTTTCTTTATTGGCACTGTTTTCTCACAAAGCAAGTTTTAGCTCTGCAAAGCCAGCTTTTTATGCAATACTTTTTTTTTTGGTGATATGTTCTGCGTCTTAGAGTAATATAAATGAATTAGGATATAATATAAGCAATTAACAAAATAGCTTTTTTATACAGAAATTATAATATCTTTCAAAGATCAGTATTCTGAAATATTGTTCAACTGCTGGGGAATGATGAGGGCAGAGAAGGGAGAAGGAAAGGGTAAAATCCTTTTTTATTTTTTCTTTTATTTATTTATTTTTTCCCTCCTCCCCATAGCACTCCTTAATTTCCTTCCTTGGGTTAGAAGATACTAGGGTCCCCACTGGTAAAAGTCACCTTATTTAATACAACTGTAGCTCAGGTGCAATGCAACTGTGTTTTAACCTACCTATTCTGGTAGGCTGGAGGCGGATTTAGAGTCACAACTTTGCCTGCTTGCTAGGTACCACATCTGAAGACAGACTGTTCAGGACAGCCTAGGAGAGGGCTAGCTGAAGCTCCTAATGAATAATCTGGGGATCAGAGATACAGGGGGAAGGATAGAAAATGGAGATGGAGAAAGGCTGCATGTGGTGGGAGGCAAGAGGTTAACTTGGAGACAAGAGGAAGCTTTTGTTAAAGAGGGACAGAAAGAGTCACAGCTAATAACAATTCTGGAAGGTTTTCTTGTCTGCTCGGAAAGAAACAACAAAACTTTTTTTTTTTTTTTTTTCTTAATGTCTCACTGTACTGGGGAGCTTGGGATTTCACCATTTGATCAGACCTTGCTTGTCTCTGTCAACAAGGAGGAACTGTGGTTTTATGGACCAAAAGGGAAAGACTAGGGGGAAGTGAAACAGATATCTTTTTTTTTTTTTTTTTTTTCTTTCCCTTTGTGGAGGCTGTGCAACTTTCAGCTATGAGCCTAGGCAGAAAGTTGTACTCTACTTTGGGTTTCCCATTCACTGAGATCACCTACTCCTTTTCCTCTCTTCCTCTCTTTTAGCAGGAACCACATTGAGTGGTGTGGCTTATTTAACACTAAACTTACTGTCATTTCTGAATAATTTTAAGTGATACATTTACTATGCGGTATGGCCTGGATTTCTATGTTTATTCAGCAGTTTTAAATGAAATACTATTCTGTATTACATTGGTGATGATGACTCCTTGGTGAAGTATTTCTTGAGTTCAGGGCTGCAATACATATTGTCTTGTACACACTGTGCAGTGACTGCTGTACTTCATTTTCAGAAAAAAAAAAAGTGTGCTATAGATTTGCCAGACAACCCAGAAAAGTTTGCAGGACAGACTGGTTTCCTCATTTTGGAGGGACAAACTAGGTCCTTAAAATGATCATAAACAGAGCTACAAGAGCTTATTCTGGAAGAAAATGCATTTTGTAGAATATTTGCTTTTGTTGTGAAGCAAGGATTAGACCGTTGGGTTTCAGAGTCATGACATCAAGCAGGGCATATGCTTTCTAGCAGCATGGGTAAAGCAGAGCTGAATGCTAATATTTCTCATCAGGTAAAATTAGAAAGAAGAAAATAGAAAATGATTGCAGCTTTCTCATGCTGCACTGTTCTTCAGAGCCAAATAAATCTCAGGCTGAACTGGTCTTGAGAAAATAACCATTGTCGTTATTCACTGCCTCTTGAAAGCAGAACAGGGGCAAAGGAGAGAATGGGACTTTCCTCAAGAAGGACTTTTAAGCAGAGATGTGGTACCTAAGGTGGCTGCTGCCTGGAGTTGTATGCCATGTCTCTTTACAGTTTTGAAAGGACTAGTGACAGATTATTTTATATAAAATTACATGCAAGTATCTGCTTTTATTATTTAGAGGAAAATGTTTATGGCTGTAGAGGAGAGCTTGAAATGTGAAGATGCATCCTAAAGGAACAGGAACCAAAAAACAAACCACAGAATGAAAGCTCCTTTAAAAAAAAAAAAAAAATTATTTATTTATTGAAGAAGGGAACTATTGTCGTACGTGTTTAGCATCAATTTGAGGCAGGGAAGTAGAGGTCTATATGTGGTAACTTGATCCTGGACAGACTGGACAACTGGGCGGTGAGAAACCTCATGAAATTCAACAAGGCCACGTGCAAGGTTCTGCACCTGGGGAGAAATAACCCCAGACACCAGTACAGGCTGGGGATCGACCTTCTGGAGAGCAGCTCTGCAGAGAGGGACCTGAGTGTCATGGTGGACGACAAGTTGACCATGAGGCAGCAGTGTGCCCTCGTGGCCAAGAAGGCCAATGGGATCCTGGGGTGCATTAAGAAGAGCATCTCTAGCAGGTCGAGGGAGGTGATCCTGCCCCTCTACTCAGCCCTGGTGAGGGCACATCTGGAGTATTGTGTCCAGTTCTGGGCCCCACAATACAAGAGGGATGTGGAGCTGCTGGAGAGAGTCCAGCGCAGGGCCACAAGGATGATCAGGGGCCTGGAACATCTGCCCTATGAGGAGAGGCTGAGGGAGCTGGGCCTGTTCAGCCTGGAGAAGAGAAAGCTGAGAGGGGACCTGAGCAGTGTCTAGAAGTACCTCAAGGGAGGCAGTGAGGAGGATGGTGCTGGCCTCTTTTCACTGGGGCCACTGACAGAACTAGAGGAAACGGCCACAAATTGAAGCACCAAAAGTTCCACAGAAACTTAAGGAAAA
>NW_010589590.1:45766-117205 GCF_000705375.1 Tinamus guttatus
GTACATGAGCCTTGTGACCCATTGTACCTGCTGTTTGGGTCAGACGAGTCCTTGAGCTCTTCTTTTTACCAAGTCATGGACTGTCTGTCTCCTGAAACAGGTGCTATTCCAAATACATAGTCAGAAGCTCTGTGTTCAGGAGAAAATGCAATGGATGAGTAGGACTTGAATGTATTATATTATGACATTGTATCTGATGAATGAAGACCTTCAGTGCTTGCAGCAGCTGGAAAGTGAAGTACCTCTGATGGCTTTGGCATTAGTGGGAATAGATGATGTTAAATGGATGAATGATGGTGTGGGCAGCTGCTGGAGTTTCCAGTTGGCAGCAAATATGATAACTATATCATTTGGGAGTGTCTAGTTTACAAGAGAAATGTTTAGGATGAGAGGGCCTTCATCTCTTATTCTGCATGTACTGTATGTAATTTCATATATCCAAATGATTTTTTCTTTCACTGTTTTCTATGGGAGCAAGAAACTGAGAGAAGAAAAACAGAATTGCTCTTGCGCTGGCAGGTGTTTTGGTAGCAGCTCTGCTGAATCTGTACAAAGCTGTGTGGGGGTGGCATTGGCACTGAGACTTTAGCCAAAGAGGAAGCCTTGAGAAGTTTAGCATTTCCCCCAGGCAACAACGAAAGAGAGACAGAAAATGCTATGTCTGCTTTTAACTGAAGAGTTCCCATGAACTCTTGGCCCTGTATCACTAGTTACCTTGCAGTGGTGTAGGATGTGCTTTCATTTTTTTTTTTTTTTAAACATTTCTTTGCTTTGAGCAGTAACTTTTCAGTATAGCTCAACAATAAAGCTGTTCTCTGGTGATATTATGCATTGCAAAAGCTGTGTGTGGTATGTGCAATCAATCATAAAATGTTCCTCTAGTATAAAAAAGTGAATTATCTTATTTTTACCACCCTCAGCCTTTGGCTTTAGGATATGTAGCCTAGTGTCAGGAAACATTTGTTACTGTTGAAAGTGTTTCTCATGGAGCTAGGAGGCAGTGGGCTGGGAACTTGCTGGGAGTATTCCCAGAGCTGTTAACTAGGAAGAGAGGCTAGACTTTGGGATTTTTTTTGCTCCTCTACATAAAGATGAAAGCAGACGGTAGAATCTGGATTTCCATAGCCATTCCTTCTCTCACGGTAATTCTCATTTAGCGGTACATGGACGACAAACCTAGGCACCTGCTCTTGGTCACTGGTAGTTGCAAAACATGTGATGTTGGAGGGAGGAATAAAAAGAGAAAAAAGAAAGAAAGCGTCTGACATGTATTGAAGTTACAGATAGCAGATAGCAGAGTGGACTGTGCAAATTCTTACAGAATTAACAAGAACTGCCAATCAGGGTGAGCGTTTCATAAACTAGTAGATCTGCCTTCTCAGACTGCATCTCAGGTATGGTCAGGTGCAGTCAGGTCAGGATATTCCTTCCAATGTTGTATTTTACCAGGATGCAGCTGTGCAGGAGAAGCCATGTTCTGCCATGTTCTGTTCACGTGGACTGGACTGCTGAGAGCATCAGTTGCCAAGACAGCAAATCTCTGATGAATGCATATATGACATAAATTCCACGGACCAAGTCCAAAGGGTTTTGAGGAATGCTTCAAAGTGTGCATCTCCTACGCTAAGTCCATCCTATTTCAATATCAAGTCCCTCCTGTAAAGTCTAAGTGAGATCCTAAAGTTGTTCAAAGAAAAGCTTGCTACATTTCCGACCCCTGAGGCCAAATTAATGTATTTTCCTTTAACTTCACTCTTTGGAATAGCAGGAGGTTTTTGGCTGAAACTTTAAAGACTCATGCCTAGAGGGAAAGCCTCCATGGACAATTTCATCCTAAATAATTGATTTACTAAAATTAGTAAACAAAGCCACTGTTTTACTATGGAAAATATTGCCACACTGTCCCTAAATCAGAAGTAAGATGAATATAAGGAAGAGGGAAAGAAAAAGAGTAGAAAAAGCAAAGCAAAGAGGTAAGTGTGCTATCATCATTACAGGTGTGTGATCTCTGTGAAAGAACTAGAGAATGTGGGTTTGATGAAATATATATTGTGGGAAGATATTAACAATATATATGATTTATAAAGTATTTTAACAATTTTCGGATTGTTTTGATCAACAGAAGATAGAAAAGAATGTGCTGTATATGCTAGATTATAAACCAAAATTACCCACCGGTTTGAAAGTGTTGTGTGGATGCTTTAGGTGCCTGCCTGTGCCTTCTTGTGAATCTGAAATTTAAGAACAATGCTTCTAGTCCATAAGGGTCAATCTGGAGGAGGGCAACATCAAGTTTCAAGATACAGAGATGTGCCTGCTCTCAGAGGTTAATCAACATCCTGCTGTGTGAGGCAACGTAACGGAGAAACAGGACGCATCTTTTCGTAGCATCCTATTGCTGCAGGATGAGCCATTATAGTCAGACAACTAATACATATGCGCAAAATATTGGGAATAAACAGATAAACACTCAATGGTTTTTTAAAAAAACACATGGTGCACAGATACCGCAGCAGGCTGCAGCTATTTTTTGCTCTCTGCGTGGTTCCTTAGATAATTCTATTTGGTAGCCAGTGACAGTGACACATGCTTTCAAAAAAAAGTTGACTCATTTAAAGAGACAGTGTAATACCATTAGGAAACCAAAGTATGTAGATAAATATATATTAACTATATATTTCTGCCTCTGGTAATATGCAATTCTTAGCATACTGAGAGCAATATTTAGCTCTCTTGATAGTTACTAGTGTCTTCAAGTGAATTATTTAAATTGGAATAATCTGTGCAGTGGATGCAAAGAACAGAAAGAAACTGGGAAATAAAGGAAGGGAATGTCTGCATTAAAACCCTATAACTAACCTGCATTAAGTAAATTTTTAAATACAAATCTACAGTATAGCCGCTTTGCAGAAATCACAGGTTGTTTAATGATTTGTGCCTACAATAGCCAACTGTACAAATGCATTCTAAATTAATCACTGTGTTCTTACATTTTGGAATAATATTTATCTTTTAATTTTCCTTATTTCTCTTCAATTCTAACCAAGAATGCAATATGCAAGAGATGTTTAATTCCCATTACTATTATAGCAATATTGACTCTGGCCTGTGAATGCAGATAAAAAATAAATACACAAATAATGAATGCAAATGATTATGGTAGAAATTTCTCGATAAAAGCCACAAAAACATTGGAGGATTAGAAGACATTACAGCTAACTGTTGATAGTGTTCTGGCCTTTCAAACTGACAAAGATTTTGCTCCAGACATCTTTGTAGCTCAGTCCCTGGGATTTAATCTCCATAATGTGTTACCCTCGCTATTGTCCCGGTGAATTTGTTGACAGACAGTAATTGGGTCACTGCATTGAAATGCCCGATGTAAGCCCCGAATCCTGCCGCATGGTTGGCAAGGCAACTGCGCTGGTCCATGGAGCATGCGCAGAGCCCGTTCCCAAACCCCAGGAAAAACTCCCTGCTCTGATGCTGGAACATGCCGTGCATCCTCCCAGGCTCCCCTGCCTTCTTCTCTGTTGCCTTGCAGCGATGTAGGAACAACGCAGGGAGGGGAGAGAGATGTGCACTTCTCCAAGCGGAAAGAGGCTCTGCACAGCCATTGAGATGATGTGCTGTGGCTTTGTTCTTGGCCAGGGAAATGGCATGTTGCTTTATTTTTGAGGGGTCTTGAAATAGATTATACATCAGCTGGATTCAGTGGTTTTAATGCACAACAGAAGAAAGATAAATATTTCATAACTGCTTTACAGCTTTCTCTGTTTTGTCATTTTTTTCCCCCTTCCTCCCTGCACGTCCCTTAAGACAAGGAAAGAACCAATTCTATAAATCTGTTAACAAGAATTCCAGCTTGGGTGAATTTCTGTGTCCGTGTGGGTTCATGTAATAGTCTTCACTGACTGTTTTTCTGGAAGCCTGATATTACATGAAGCCGAAGGAGGGAAATGACCCCACTGAATGATATAACGGGCTAAAATCTATCGATAGTGAATTTCAGTATCCATTGTGTTCTCTTAATTTTTCTCTACCTCTTAGTTCTTTAAAACAAGCAATATGTAGGTGTTTTTGCCTAGAGGTATATCAGATCCTGATGAGCAAAAAGTACTTTTCTTTCAAAACTAAACACATTCTCCAGATTCTTTGTTTATTGTATAATCTGAGGTAAATTGTGGCGTTATGTAATTCACCTGTTCTGCAGTAACCAAATTTCTTGATTCTTTCATTTCATTTAAAGAAATCTTATTTTAATGGGCAGCTTTTTTCATAAGAGATCATGGCCTCAGTGTCTTCAATCTTTTGCAAGCTTAGAGTCTCCAATGATGGGAAAAGAAGTGCTTGAGCTTGAAATAGTCTGGATAGTTTAAACTTTTTTAGTGTGAATGAATGTGTTAGAATATTATTTGTCCTGTCCATATGCTCAAAAAGGCATGATGCAGATGTTGGAACTGGTATTTCAAAGTAAAGCTGAAGTGAGTCATACAGCAGAGATTAAAGTCTTATCTTCAATGTTCTCAGCCAGGCATTCTTGCTCTTATTACAGAAGCTAAAACTACAATTAAATAAATAGCATCTGACCACAGTCAGCTTTATTTAGGACCTCACAGAACGACCCTACCTGTCTGCCTGTTTAAACAACAGCAAAACTTGATGTAAGTGAAGCTAAGTGTGATATTTGCTTAATAAAATAAAATTGGAATATTGTGTCCACACAGAAATTTCAAACAAGGAGAGGGGAAAAAAAGCCTTTATGTCTTCTTAGAAAGACAATTCCGCCTTGTCTCATTAATATATATAGAAGGATGCAAGAAAGTCATGTCAAATTATTTGGGGGCTTCAAAGATATAATCAGAAAAGGCTTCTCCTTTCCTGTTTTAAAAAATCACAGGTATATCTTAATCATTTTCAGACTTTCTTGATGCTTTTTTTAATTAAACTAGTAGAAATGTAAGGGAAATGTTTTCACACTGTTATGCTTATGAAGTGTTTCCCTACTAAAGATTCTGATCTCTGTAATTTAGGAAGCTGTAAGTTAGGAAGATGGGAATTAGCACAACTGTTTTTTCAAAGGGGTAGATATTTCCAAATTTCCACAAGAGAAAAGTGAACTGCTAGCATTCTCTGTTTGTTTGCTGGAGCATAATAGTGATTAGCATTTATAGTATTACTGTAAATTGAATACTTTGGCTAGAAACCCAAGTACTTTTTCCTATAGGCTAATTTAAAGAAGGTAAAAGGACATCAGTAATATCTGAATTCTTACTAGTTTCATCAGTGTGGTCCAGGAACAGAAGAGATTGATTTCAATGGTCATAAGTTTCTACAGTTGAAGCAGAGGCTCCTATGCTACCATGAAAACTCTTCACAAAAGAACTGTGAAGGCAAAATAAGGAATTTTATAATGGAAAAGAGATAGAAATCTTTTTCCTGGCCAAGTTGAGGCATCAGTGAAAGTCACACATCTATAGGAAAACAGGCTTCATTAGCTACACTTCTCCTAGGGCTGCTTGTTCATTTACTTGAATCTAGTTACTAGAAATTCTTCTTTTCACTTCTTTGAGGTGTAACTTTGGAAGAGCTCCATGGGTTTTGAAAGTGTTACCTATGGCTTGAGAAAATGGAAACAGGTCTTGTCTTTAAACTTTTCAGATGTTCACTGCTATTTTTGTAAAGGGATTGCCTTTTCCTGTCCATGACGAAATTTTCAAATCCTCTTCAGTTTCTTTAGTGGTGTTGTTCTACACTCACTTCTTTTTTTGTATGTTCTCAACATTTCTTTTTCTATTGAGCAAAATAGCTAGACAGGATGCTGTTTGATTTAACCAATGTAGTCCTGTGATTCTAACTTATTTGTCCTTGTGGCTAAGAGCCCAGTGTCTATTTTACTGAAATTAATTTTGAAACTGCACAGAATTCATGGCGGCATAGTCAGACCTTAGTTAACTTCCTCTGCTGTGCTTAAATTTCTTCAGATCCATTCAGAAATGAATCATACTTTACTGGGACACATTATTATTGAGCAAGAGGGACAGAGTTGCAAAAATGCTAGAGACTGTAAATAAAATCTGCCACAACCTTAGTCCTCCTCAGGGCTGCCACAGACTTTTAGAGGTTGTGCTTAAGTAAGGAATTTGATGCCCAAGACAGTGGAGGACATATGAAAAGTCCAAAACATTCCATCCTCTCACATTTTTGTTTCCTTTTTGTATCATTGCAACTTTCAACTTTTATGTGTTACACGTTTTCCAAAAGAAAATTAGAGAATTGTCACTAGACAAATGGCAATTCTTCTACTTGTCGGAAGACCTGGGAAGTTGATTTGCACACTTCTGGGATTGTTCATTCCCTCCTTAGACAGCATTATTTACAGATAACTAGAATTTGCAGTATGGTGTATATTTAATATTCATTTCTGCTTTGACATATGGACAACAGCAGTTATCCATAGAGCTGGGGCCAATCCCAGTCAGTAAGGTGTAGTAAGAATAAGCACATTTTTTCATAGGTTAAGGAAAAACAACTTTCTACATCACTAAAAATCCTTCCTCTCCCCAAAGCAAATAAGCCTAAAAATCCTAAGAATTTGATTTGACAAAGCAGTTTACTGCACAGTAAAATTATATGACATATTATTTATTTTCCAAATCATTTTTTTTTCAAATTTACCTGTAAGTTGTTATGAATTTTGTGCCTTTTTTTCTTGACCTCAGTGTCATATATTTCAAATAGCTCATCAGAAGTGAAAGGTAACATACAGGGAGGGATATTTAAAGCATTAAAGACAAGATTTGGGTAAGACCTTTCCAAGGTCTGGAATGGTGGGACTTCTCCTTGCAGAATATTTTCCAAATCTGTTTAGTTTGATTTGTGGTTTTGAAAGTGCCAAATGATAAGACTTCTCCTGCGTTCTTGGGGGGATACCTCTCTAGCTTAATGGATTTGAACACTGCAGGGACTACCTTTTTTTTCCCTTTATTTTAAGATATTATTGAAGTTAATGGAATACTATTAAAGCATCTCTCCCCACGTTTCCTATTTGCATAGCAGATACAATGTTACTGGAACACATCCCGTAGTTGTATTTTACTTTAAAGTTTCCTGGGAAACTAAGAGAGCCAAACTTTCCATTATGTTCTGAAGCAGGACAGAATAAAAGCTGAAGCATATGAAAGGAATGAGAGTAAAAACAGTTGTTTTTACTGTGACGTTTGTCCAGTATTTTTCTGGAGTGGAGAGGTTGGGACCTGATGATAGATCCACCAGAGCTCACATGCAGAAAAAGTATGATTGTATTTATTCCATTTTTACATGTGTGCAGCCTTAAACCCCAAGTAAATTTGAGTACTTTCTGCCACAAGATACTTAACAGTGGTTTCATTCTCAGTGATTTGCATTAAGTATTTAATCTGCAGAATTCAAGAGGTAATGTTAAATACAAGTTTTGTAATAAATGTCTATATTTTTTTTTTCCAAAAGACACATATGGGCATGCAGACTGTCTAATTCCAATAAATATAGTAATATAGTCAAAACTTTCTTTTTAGGCTTTTTTATTTCCACCCCCCATGCCAAAAGATTTCTAATTGCTTGTCCCCCAGCCATTCTCCCTCAGATCAGCTTTGGATGCAAACTGGGGAGAAGATGCTGGAGTTTGCTAGCTGGCTGTAGCAGTTTTCTGTTGGTTACTACAGGTGCTAGTGGGTATATTTTCAGTCTCCTACTCTAAATCCCTGCAGCAGTCCTTTTAAAAGTCAGCAATGACCTAACATAAAGTCACAGCATGCAGATATCCCCATGATTACAGTAACACCTTGCATTTATCAAGTTGCAAAGGTAACAATTTTCAACAGCTATACTTAAGGCTACGCAGATTTACTTGCTTAAATCTGGACTTGAACCATTGGGGCCCTAAAGAGTTGGGCAGAATCTAGGTACCCATGCATGTAATTCTGATCCTGACTAAACCTCATGAGATTTTACTTAATCCTAGGGGATGCTAAAATCTTTATGTATCAAAACATTTCCGATGCATTAGAGGTATGTTGGAAGTGGAACTGCCAGTTAAGGGCTCACTGGGCTTCCTATATTTGGGACTTCACCTGCATGCAGAGTGCTACTTTGCCTGTGTTCTCTTACAGGTTTCAGCTTGCAAAGTGTGATCTGGAAAAGCCCTGGAGAAGGAGAGTGCTAAGTTAATGGTTGTAGTATGTGCTCAGGATCAATTTCCTTCTCACCCTCCTCTCCCAGGTCCCAGAGTGATTCTAGCAACCTTGCTGGAGGTCATGTTGGAATGGGGTACCTTCTATCTCTGCTGAAACTGTTGAATTTTACTGGAAATAATTAAAGATTCAGTGGAATGATAAAAAAAGAGAAGCCTTAAAAAGAGCATAATGAAGCCTGGTGATCACATACATATTTTAAATAAGCTATCACTAAATTAATTATTGAAGTAGAAATTTCCAAGCTGACTCTCGGTGCGGGACAACTACAATCTCCCCTCTGAAGCATGTGATTGGTTGCCCTGGCCCTGGGGAGGGAATCTGCACTCATGACAAAGGATTTTTGGATTCTCTGACAGAGTTTAGGTACCTAGTATATTTTTGGCCTGTCTCTTGGTATGTGTCACTAGACGCCCGAACTTTAAAAGAAAAAGAAAATCTGATATACTCAGATGTTGAGCTTGTGTATTTGTTATTCCTTTAAAAGCTTTGAAGAGAGTTTCAGTTCAGCATGCCTTCTTAGTTCAGTCTTTTCTAAGATATTAAGATACATGGGATGATGAACTTGAGATTTAATGGGATCATTTTGTATATATTATTAAAGCATTTACAGTCTATTAGGTTCTGGGCAAACACGTATTAAAATGCAGCCTCTTGCCTGAAGAGCTTAAATCTAAATTGCTTCTGTAAATGAAATATGAAAGATGAAGATAAAACATGTGCTTGACACCTTCCCCTTAAAAAATTAAGCATTGTAATATTTTATTATTTTTTGTTTAAGATATTTGAAAGAGAAATAAAAGAGTATTTCATATTAGTTAACAGGGGATATTTTAGGATATAAATGCTGAAGGAAAACTAATGGTTGTATAATGAATGGAACATAACAAATGAGACAGTGTTGTTCTGTCTTCCATGTTTGAAGTTGTCTTATTTAGATCTCATTATAAATGCAGCATTCATGAGCGAGGTTTGAATATTCCTCTGATATGTGTTAAAGGAGCTCTTGAAGTTTAATTTGCTCATTGTTCTGTCTTGGCCTGTGCTTGGCCTGTATTTTTTACAGATTTTTTATTTAATTTCTGTTATCAGTAACTGGATCTTTGTGTTATGGGATTCTTTGTTGGTCTATGACTCTCTTCTTGTTCTAGTATTATCTGAATTTTTTGAGTGTGCTGAAAGAAGCAGCCAGCTGCAGTGGTCTTTGACGGTTTGGAAATTAATGCTTGGCTCTGAACAATCTAGATGTCCTCTGTAAATGTATTTGTAAATGCATTGTTATTTGTTAATGTAGCTATTTATCTTGTATTCCTTGTAAACTTGCAAGCTGTTTTGGTTTTGCATCATTAAATTCATATTATGGAGTTTCCTTTAATATATAAGATCACATTAAGGACTTTAAATCACCTTCATATCCTTTTCCAAAATAAGTGATATGTATGGGTGTGTATGTATGTGTGTAAATATATATATACATGCACAGATATATAGAGACGCTATATATACACACACACACCACTCTGAGGTGGTATTTTGCTAATTTTCATACTTTGATATTGGACTGGACTGCAAAAACAGATAAGCATCTCAGAAACAACATTCTACAGCTCTTACGATGGTATCTGCTTTTCAGGTTCTTTTAAAATTGATTTCTGAATTTCTTGTCCTCAGCTAGTAAAGTGTAGCAATACTTCATTGCTCAAGTCAGAGTGCTTGCTTTGAGTTAACTGATAGGAGAAGCTAATGAAGAAAAAGCATATTGCTTTTCACATGCCGTGTACTGCACCCTTGCACTCTTTTAATTGATTTAATCTCAAATGCATCAGGACACTGAAGAAGCCTCAAGTCTTCTCCTTAACCCAGTTTATTAGTCTGGTAACAGCTATGCCACTGTTGTTACTATGCCACTGTAAGAGGGACCCTGAAGAATAATCTTACATTACTAATTAGAGAAAATTACCAGGCAAATAACCTTAATCTTTATTATGGAGCTGAGGACATAGTGTTAAATCACTTTGAAGCTACTAACTGTTTTGTTTGAAGAGTTCAGGAAAGAATCTGTGGCTTAATGAACTCACGCTATGTATTTTTTTTCAGAGTTGTGCTATACGAATGTTGTAAAAACCTAGATACTTGTTGTTCCCATTTGTTCCTGTCTATGAAATAACTGTGGAGATCTTTCTCGTAGATTTATTCTTTCCTATATTGATTTTTTGTATTCATTGGTGTTCAGTGCTTTTCACCCATATATTTAATTCAATTAAATTTTCTGTAAATGTTCTCGCAGCTAAAGAACTGTGACATCGAGATCGACATTGGTTACATGTCGATTGAGAGAAGGGTGTCATATGGACTTATGCCATATGGTGGTGATACTGCTGGTTAGTATTTATTAAAAAAGAATGAAATACAATGCTTTTAGTTGCTTTTTCTGTTGATATAGTTTTCTTCATTAGAGATTTGTCTTCTCTATTAAAAGTATTCTCTGCGATACTTGGCATAATGCCTGTAGAATCAATTGAACTGTCAATGATTCCTTCTAACTTCAGAACTGCTTCAGGTTTTTGAGATTAGTCATCAGTTCATTCCCAGTATAAATCTGATTAGGGAGAGACATATTTGTTAAATGCTACTGGAGTTCATCAAGCCCCGTCCATTCTGAGCTGCTACATATTCCTTTTTTTCTGTAGTATGAGGCTGGTATCAATTAACCACTATAGTTTAGAACTTCTAAGTGAATCAGTGTTGTAGTATTTTTAGTGATGTAGACACTTTAAATTGTAAGAGCTCATATCTCTGTTGTTGTTATGAGTTTCTTGTTTAAGTTTGCAGTTTAAACAATAGGCATAAAAAAATTTTGAATTTTTTTGCCATTGAAAAGGGATAGATAAGGTTAGTCCAAATTTGTATCAATTACACTCACAGGTGACATGTCCTGCTAGGTGTACATTTTCAGGCTTACAACTGACGTGTTTTTGGAGGGCTCAGTCTCACTTTAATCTTGTCAATGTTTGTATGTGAGATGATAGTTTGGTACTGAAATAATCAAAAATCTGCTGTATGTAAGTTCTTCAGGATATTTTTAGAGATCTTAAGACAGTGTAAGAAAATCATAGAATTTAGCCAGTCATGGCATAGTTTATGGAGCAGAGAATGTTGAACACATCTTGTTGCATACTGGCCAAGAAGAAAATGTTTCTTAGGTACACTCATTTTTGAAATGATAAAATACACTTTTTTGAAACTTGAGATTTATCTTTCTTTTTACAATTGTTATTTCTTGATTGCACTTTCAATCCACAGATACTTTTAATGAGGCAAAACTGTTTTTCGACACAACAGTGATACATCAAAAAAAATGCTTCTCTAGCTGTATTTGAGATTTGTCCCTGCTATAAAGGCATTGAGTAGGATATAGTGAGACTATGTGACTGAGGAAAACCTCTGAAGTCTCCAGTAATGAGTGCAAGCTGACCCATGTACCATGCTTCCTACTTCCTTGAGGTCCTTCCTACTTATGCAGTTGCATTCTGCCGCAGTTTCAAATGTGACTGCAAAAATAATTGGTCTAAAATAATAGGTTTTGTAGATTTTTCAGTGTTAGCATTTTGTTTAGCACTTTTCATGGGCTGAGGGTGAGTAAATAACTCTTTTTGAATCCTGAGGTGAGAGCAAACTGCCTCACAAGACGCAGTTACGTGCAAGAAAACTGTAGTCATGACTCTACCATGCTCTACCGAGTGCAGCCGTCATCTGTATCCTGAGAGAGCTGGGCCACTCAGCAGGAGTAATCATGCATTCAGATCAAAAAAAATATAAATGATTGTCGTGCAAATAAAGGAGATGATTTGGTGATAAAGGTAAAGTGTATATATGCTGGACACAGAGGTAGAGTTGTGTTTTAGTACCTATGTGGTAGTAATTTACAGAAGACATGATTTATTATCTCTTCGAAATTCATATTGAAGTTTATAGATTTGCAGCATTGCAGTTATCATAAACCTCAGAAGTAATACAGAGGTGCTGTGTTATGTGCACTCTAAATCTGCTGATGTTTGAAATGTGTGGCATGATAAATTATTGAATATGTTTATCTAGGCTGACTTTTCAGGACTTGATGATAAAACAGAGTGGTTTTTACATGAAAGTTGCTTCATGCTTTTCTTGGTTTCCTAAGAAAAAATTCTTTGTTTTGATGCCATTCTGTTTGCAAAAGGTACTTGGGATATACTCAATTTAAATCTCGTCTATTCAATTTGAACTGTAAAATCAACTGATACAATCTAGTATTCTACCTCCATTACTCTGTTTGGTATTCTATATGCATTAGCACATGGTAAAACTGCCATTTTCCATAGATTTCAGCTGCATATGGGAAGCAGCTCATTCAAGGCAAAACTAATTTGCATTTATAGCTTAATCTTTAAGAACAGCCTCTTCATGTTCTGTTTATGTCAATAATCCTGATACCGATACCTCTGAGACCCAGAAAGATTACTTGCCTATGTAAATGCTATCATTGGTGCCAAGCTACTTAGGCTTCATTACTCAAGTTTGTTCCGTGCTTAGTTAACTTTTTTAGATGCTAATGGAAAAAAAAGTATATTTTAACTTATTTTTTGGTCAGTATTCAGTGGCGTTTATTTGATGCCATCACCTTTTATATTCTGAGATTTTATAATTATAAAATCTTAATTATAGCCTGACTGGATGGTATGACAATCATAACAGTAAAGTCTCTTTAAACAAACAAACAAAGGAAAAACAAACAAAAAAAACAAAAACTATGGCAATTGTAGGTCAAAATACATTGTGAGGAGAAAGAAAGTCTGTATTTCACTTTCCAGCTGATAGAGCTGTACATTTCAGTAATTAGCTCAGCTGTTATTTCTACAGCCTATTAACATTCTAGATGCTATGGCATAAATGTCTCTTATTTAAAGTGGCTGAGAAGAAAATGTGAAAATTTCAATCACAGCTGAACGGTGGTACTACTCTTATAGTGTCACTAATCTTGCCCATTTCAAAGTTTTAAAGGATGAAAAGCAATTGAAAGAATAGTCATTTATTCATACTTCACTCTTGAAGGAAAGTCTGGCTGCAGGCTAATAGAATGGCTAATTTATAAGTTACACACTAGCTAAATTAAGGCATGGCAGAAATATTTCTCACCTCTGTCTTTTTTTGGCAGCACATCCTTCTGCACTGAACAAATTACTCAGTGAAAATCAGGCTGTCTAGTTTTTTTGAGCCTCTTCTGGATTCACCTCTTTTGTTCATAACTGGCTGAGTCACTGTTTGTATGCCAAGTAGCGTTATAAATACCCTGTATGAGTTACAAAAAAAAAAAAAAGTGACATTTTTTCACTTCTTTTACATGTTAGCTGATATAGTGTACCATAGCTGATTGCAAAAAAAAAAAAAAAAGAAAAAGAAAAAGTAATTTTGTTGCCTTATATGTATATATTTTCACTAAAACAATTAAATACTTGACTATACCAGATAAAGAGCATTTACAGAATATAAGGAATATGTTCATATTTTTTATTAAAAAAAATTCACCCATGTATGCACCCATGTATGTACAAATACTCATATTTGTACCTTTATTCCAAACTGGACATGTAAGCTTGAAGATTTTAAATTTAGTGTTTCTTTTTAATCATTTTTAGACTAAAATACAGTTTGTATGGCTTTCAAGGTTAGTTTTAAATCATTAAACGATGATTTAAAATCATTTAAATCATTATAACTTTCAGTTTTGCAAAGGAACCTGTTCAATGCTGTAATGATCCTTAAATACTTCTTTTTGAATAAGAAACTCTGTTCACTTATATGTCTTCTAAATGTGTCAGTTTACACATTCCTAAAATACACCTTCCTTAATAAGTGCCACTATGGAATTTTTATGTTGTTGGGATGCCAGAAAGCAACAAAGCAACATCATCTGTGCTTGGTTTTGGATTCTGCTTAGGGAGGACAAATTGCCAAGTTACCTCCTGAGTCAAATTTTGCACATCTTCAAAGACCAGAGACAATAAGCATCGTGATATCAACAGGTCAAAATATCTTTTGACTACAAAGCATATGAATTCTTCTGTCAGTGTTTCTGTTTATTTTAATGCATTTACTAGCAGATGAAGTTACACCTGAATGTTTAATTAACCTGGACATACAGATCCAAACTTTGGGTATCTAAGCATTCATATGCAAAGACAGAATGCAGTATGCTTCTGCATAGTGGTACAATGAACTCCAGTTCAGCATCATAAATACAAGATTCTGCTCAAAATTTCAAACTTGGAAATTAAGCCGGGCTTTAGAATTGTTTCCAAAATATACAAAAGCTATTTTTATATAGTGATACTGACTTCTTAAGGGCTGATTCTGCAATGTTTTAGTGCATCTTTGTTCATATTTTATTTTTGGTTTAGTTGAGCTTCCTCATTTATTTACCTTGCCATTCTGGATGTGTTATGGTGCTACCCACAATTGTTTTTCCTTTGGTTAGGTGTTACACTCTAGCTTGTGGCTGTAATGGAGAAGGTATTGTTAACGGGTTTGTCAGGGAGAAATAATCATATGTCCGTGAACCTTCATTTTTAATTCAAATTTTGAAACAGCTGTGATAATTTCTGAGAAATGTTTTTTGTTTCATTCACAGTTACTCCACTGTATTTTATTATCTTTGTTTTCAGTTTATCTACTGTAGATTCTTTTAAATTGAGTATTTGCTTTTATATCCCCTGCCTTCCACAAGTAATTATTGGACAATGGATATAGCCTTCAGAAAGATTTCTCATTTTTTAAAGCAATTGAGTCTTAAGGATCTTAAAAAGTATTTTTGATAAACAGCACTCCTGTAATCACAGTCATTTCAACAATGGCATATATGCTCTTTGTTAAGTGTTAAAATACAGAAAAATCATCACTTTTTCCTACAATGTCTTTTTTTTTTCTCTAAGATTTGTAATCTATAAGACTTTTTTATTTCTACCGACTTGCATAACGAGATCACAAGAAAAAAAACTCTTCCAAAAATGAATGAGAAGGCTTTTATTTTGTGCTTAGATTTTTCTAACTGCGTCTATTCAAAATGGATGATTCCTATTAGGTGAGCTTTCAGGAGGAAAAGAAGAAAGAATGGACTCTATGCCTAGATCTGCGCTTGCCTGGATAATGCTTATTCTCCCTCATCAAGGACCTTTCCTGAATTGACATGACAAGGACCTTAAGAGATTTTGATGGCAAAAGGAATATTTGAGGTGAAGCTAATTCAGAATTGCCAAGAGAGATAGAGCTTATTTAAAAAAAAAATCTGGTTATTTTGAAAAATCTACATATAGAGTATTAAAAAGTTTATTTTTCACATCTTCTGTAGGCATATTTTAAAAATTTAATTGTTTTAGGGAGACAAATTTTGCTGCCAAGAAATTAAGGCAGATTTTATACTTCCATAAGGCAACAAAATGGGGCAAGTGACCTCTTGAAATGTTGTCTGTTCACACTCTCAGTGATCTCATGACCACAGCTGGAATACAAGTTAAGGTTACATTTTTTAAAATGCCTTTTCAGGTTTGCATGTAAGAAATATGGATATAGTATCCTGGAGATACATATTCAATAGTTACATGTCTTAAAGCTTGGTGCTTGTCAGTCATTGTTAAAAGAGTCTCTTTGCTCTGGATTAAAAAAAAAAATCCATAGAAATAAAACTATACACTATCAGAAATCCTTGTCTGGTAAAATATAGATCTCAGATAACAAAGTACTGTAGGACAATTAAGACTTATCACCCAACTGTTTATATTTCACTATCCAATGTTTTTTTCCCCTTTTCGGATGCTATTTGAAGTATGAATAGTAGGGCCCTACTGTTAAACTTAGAATCCCCAAAATCATAGCCTTTCTTAGGATTTTGAATTAGAAAGAATTTTCTCAACCATTAAGTTGATCACGATTTGTTATTTAGAAGAAAGATCAATATTTTTGGTCAAAGCTGAAACATGGCCAATTCTAGGGAGCACCAGTTTTCAAGTACTTGAATTTTAATTGTGATAGATGTAAATTGCAGTCAGAATTAACTGATGGCTCATGAAGTAAGAATTCAAAAGCACTTCTTAGAAGATATTGACGGTTTAAAAACATAGTGCCTTTTGTTAATTGTCAGCTGAAAAGATTTTAAAATTTTATTTGTTATATAGGTGAAATTGTCATTTCTGATTGTGTACTTCAGCACACAACACTGCTCTGCTTTGTCAGTAAATAGAGCAACGGTATTTGCACTATATGCTCCATCCGTAGTCTCGTTGCTATAGAAACTGTTGCGTTTTTCTCCTGTATCTTACAGTATTCTAAGTTTTATAAGCAGGATTATCCTATCAAATTGATCTAATGCTCTCGTATGATTGCCATTAACTAGCTGCTCATCCTTCAGTCATTCTGTAGTTCATTACGGACAAACTCTGCAAAAATGTTTTTACAAATTCACATTGTTTGGCAGTGTTTTGAAGGAGAGTGGAGGGAGAGGAATGAGGAGAGAAAGGGTGTGAGGTTCCAGTGAGATTTTCATTTGCTTCACATAAAACATACAATAGTAGGGAGAGTTAGTTCATCTTGCTTTCAAGACAAGTGTGTATTTTGTTGTGCAATATTAAGTTTTAAAGACCGTACTATGATGTGTGTGTCCTGAATTATACAAGGACACTCAAAAAATGGTTTTAAATAATTTAATAAGAATTTTCTTGCTTTGATTTTTTTTCTGCAGATGAGCCAGATTTTAAGGGAAGGGAAGGGAAAGGGAAGGGAAGGGAAGGGAAAAGGAAAAGGAAAAGGAAAAGGAAGGAAAAAGAGAGGAAAAGGAAAAGGAGAGGAAAAGGAAAAGGAGAGGAAAAGGAAAGGAAAGGAGGATCTGCCACCTTTTTGAGGTGATTTATTATTATTTGAAGGGATTTATTGTTGTTTCTACTTTTGTGATATTAAAATAATTTTTAAATTGCCATATAATTCATATTTCTGAACAATCAGTGGAGAAGCCCTGAAGTGCTTTAAAAATGAAATGCATAGTAATGGAATTTTATTAGCAGTTTTGACAAAAAGCACTACATTGAAAAATAATCATGGCATTTATTGTGTAAAAAGTATGTCTTGTCATCCATGTAGATAAAAGATTGATATACCTATATTGGTAAGTTTATTAAAGTGTCTGTTATCTCTCTGTGAAATGATCTGAATTTTACATACATATGTTTTGTCTGATTTTTATTTGCTGAAATACTTTTGACGTGAAGGCATTGAAATGAGGCTGTGGAAAGAGATATTTTGTTAAGTTATGTATGTCAGGTTATTTCAACCTTCTTGTGTAAGCGGTGTCCCAAACTTAGATCTTGTTTTGGATGTTCAAATCTGTAGGATTTTTTTTTTTTTAAATCACAGCTCCTTATTATACATTAGCACACTGCATTGTAGCCATTAGAGAGTATTTCCCAAACTTTATTCTTTGGAACCTGTTTTCCCTGATTAAGAATGATGGCCCATGATTGATCTCCCTGAAGTATCCTGGACATACATGGAGTAGTTTTGGAGTACATGGAGTAGTGGTTTTCTTTTTCTTAATCAGAAAACACAGTATTAGAAATTTGTTTTTGAAGTTTTTTTTTTTTTTAGATTTTTTGATTGATTTTACAATGATGCATAGACTTAACATGTTTAATCCCCTTAAAAACGTGACAGTTTACTTTTAAGGTTTCTTTCAGCTTTTGCACCAAAAAACAGACTTTTGAAATTTTTGAGGTATCTTTGTACAGTACGTTCATATTCCTTTCAGCCTTACAACAGTTGGTGAATGTGCATTAAGAGATCATCTTCCTGTTCCCCACAGGAGATCACCTCCACACAACATATGCAGCACTTATCTGCCAAATTTCAGAAGTATTTTGAATAGAGCTTTTCAAAAAATATTCCATCTGGAGCTCTTAGTCTTTTCCAGAGATTCCAGAAATTCTACTAAATGAAATTTCAGGACTGTTTAGGAGGTGCTATTGATAAACTTAAATAATTCTAAAAAGTAAAGTTACTTTCAGTGTGGTGAAATAAGAAGCGAAATTTTCATTCACTAAAGCTCCATGTGTATGAATATGTGTGTCTACTTATATAGAGAAAATGTTTTATATAAATACAAAACCCAAATCCTATATGTACAAACATACAGAAATAAAAACTGTAGCCTAACTCTCTTTTCAGCTGTAAAGAGGTTGGTGACCAGGACTGTTAAGTGGTACACACAGCCTAGGAGATGTAGCTGAGATGTGTTCTCAGCACACCATTTAATTGATAACATTATTGATTCCAGCTCATTCTATTGGGAAATGAAAACTTACAATTTTAGGTGGAGAATTTGAAAAAGAGTCATAGATGGAATGACAAAATAAATAAAAACAGCAAATCCTCTATTCTCCTCAGACTATTCTCTTTGACTTCTGCACACAGTATCTAGCTCCCGAGTTGCCTAGACTGGGTGAGGAAGGAGAAGTGACATGATGAATACTAAACAATCTCTTCGCTTCAGCTCTTTGCCTGGGAAAAATTTAACCTTTCTTCTGCTAGCTCTGCAATAGTATTCTTTAGCACTGAAAATGAGAACTGAAGAACACTGTAAATGGAAAAATAGCAGTGAAAGCGCTTTGATTTTATGAGCTCCCTAGAATTTGGACTGTTTATCTTCTGCCATGATAATTTGGAGAATGACAAGCATGGATTATGTTTGTGGTCAGTGTTTCTGGGCTGCATAGGTGTAATTTGAAGTTGTTTTAATTGGGGTAATTTTACAGTTACATTATATCAGCTGACTTCTCTTAGCCAAAGGCTCATTTTATAGAGTATTTGTTTCTTAACACATTTTGACAATCTGATTTTTAGAATCGGTTGTCTTGGTAACCCATTCATTTTGCTTACATCTATGAAAAGCAAATGAGAAAACATTAACCTGGCTAAAATCATTTCTTAACTCTTCCATGATTTATTCCTTTTTATTTTCACGTCAAATAACAAACTCAAATGCAAAATATAAATATGCAATATGTAGCACTGAATAATGTTGTCTGTGCAGCTCATAGGCAGATGTACTATCCTCATTTACTCAGTACATAATTCACAGGGGTTTTAATTATAAGCTCTTCAAGGCAGTGACCTCATTTTTAAAGACATCTGTAAAGTGCCATGCACATTAATGGAAGCATCTGAATAGAAACAGAACAATCCTGCAAAAAATATATTGTGAAGTAGGAATGCATATATATATATATATACATTAAAAAGTTATGTGCCTTTGCATGCATACTTGTTACTTTTTCAAAATGTCTTTGCATGAACTATTAGTTCATATTATGCTTTTTGTGTGTTTTATTCTGACTACAATAAATTACCTTGAATGTGATTTCAGATCTTTTCCCCTTAATTTTGTTGTTGCGAAAACTTAATAAAATGGGGGAAAAAGAGAACAAAACAAAACAAAATTGTATTTTTTAAGATGCAATGTTCTTCAGGATTTAAACTTGCTAGGAGTACTGAATTACAAAAAAAAATAGTTTTAGCAAAGAGATTATGTAAAATGAAGAGAAAATGAACTCTTCATTGGTTTCTCATGAGAATTACATGTGAAATTAGGACACTTAATAGTGTATTTACAACCTTGTTACATCTAACTTAGAATCAGTATCTATAATAACATGTAGCAGTACAAGAATTTAAGAATATGGAAAGCAAATCTGAAAAGTATTGAGAAATCTAGTTAGTAAAGTGAAACATAAAGAGGAAAATTCTGCCAAAAATGGAACACATTTGAGCAGTCTTAAAAAGCACACTGGTGAAGGCATGACTGATCACATCTCCAAGTGAACAGAATGAAGGAAACAGGAAAAAAGCCAAGTGCCTTCATGATACACTGTTAAAGATGTAAGGCTGAGGAAAAAAAATAGCTTTCCAAAAAAAAAAAAAAAAAAAAAAAAAGGAAGGCAACTGAGTTGCAATAAAAATCTCTTAAGTGTTGCTTAAACTGGCAAAGAAAAATAGAAGAGCATAAAAGCCAAATTAATTTATTTTAAAAAGGTAAGGGGAAATATGAAAAGCTTTTAGGAAAGCATGAAGGAATAAAGAGAAAGTAGTACCAATATTAAATAAGGTAGAGAAAATTAAGGATGTTAAAAATGGCTGAGTGCCAATTCCTAAGGTTCTAATACTTGTGTTTTTGATTTTATTGACTTTCTGTGGAAAATTGTGACAAAAGTGGGTCTTGCTTTTGCTTTCTCTCCTTTCTCTCTCCCTTCTGCTCTCCTTTAACTCCCACAGGAATAGCTCATACAAGTTAAAAAAACACAATTGTTAATAGTTCTTAGATATCAGGGAAAAGATTTTCTTGGTTTTATTGCAGGGAGTTTCATTTTTCAAAGCCCATTTCTTGAGATGTTGTGAATATAGAAAATTACTATGTTTCTCCCTTTGTTATGTCAGTATACACCTTACAGATTCAAACCTCTAGAAACCAGTAGACACTGACAAAAGGGGTGGATGTTGCAGAAATACCACTTCTGCCAAGTTTATTTATTCATGGCAGTTTTATAATTAATTTATAATACACTTTCTCTAATCCCTAATATGGCACACAGACTTCCCCAAGGCAAAAGAATTCACTATGTCCGTGCTGAAGAACCTGTTGTAGTTCCCCTAGTTCCCCTTTGCATCAACCCACTGTGGAGGCACATGGACTCTATCCTCTAATGTTGTATCCCAATGACTTGGGTTTAAAGGATGCATCTCAATATTTCAGTGAATGACAGTGTTTCAAATGCTGTTCATGTCACTTTTGCCCTTCCTGATCCCCGCTCTATCAGCCTTCTACATGGCCTGCACAGATCAAGTGCAGTGCAACCCACTTTGTTACCTCACTGGAAGATACCCTGGGGAATATAAGACCCTTACTAAGGTTTCCCAAGTCCCATAGAATCATAGAATTGTTAAGGTTGGAAGGGACCTCTAGAGATCATCTAGTCCAGCCCTCCTGCACACGCAGGGTCACCTAGAGCACGTGGCACAGGACTGCGTCCAGGCGGGTTTTGAAGATCTCCAGAGAAGGAGATTCTACAATCCCTCTTGGCAGCCTGTTCCAGTGCTCTGTCACCGTCACTGTTAAAAAATTGTTCCTTAAGTTCCTGTGGAACTTTTGTTGCTTCAGCTTGTGGTCATTACCTCTAGTTCTGTTGGTGGCCACCACTGAAAAGAGACTGGCCCCATCCTCTACACTCTCTCCCTTAAGGTATTTATATACACTGATCAGGTCCCCTCTCAGTCTTCTCCAGGCTGAACAGGCCCAGCTCCCTCTGCCTCTCCTCACAGGGAAGATGTTTCAAGCCCCTGATCATCCTTGTAGCCCTGGACTAGCCTCTCTCCAGCAGCTCCACATCCCTCTTGTACTGGGGAACTCACCACCCAGTTGTCCAGTCTGTCCAGGTCCCTCTGGATGGCAGCACAGCCCTCTGGGGTATCGGCTACTCCTCCCAGTTTCGTATCATCAGCAAACTTGCTGAGGGAGCACTCTGTGCCTTCATCCAGGTCATTGATGAATAAACTGAACAGGACTGGACCAAGGACTGACCCCTGGGGGACCCCGCTAGCTACAGGCCTCCAACCAGACTCGTCAAGCATGATTTCCCCTTGGTGAATCCATGCTGACTGACTCCTAAGCACCTTCTTGTCCTCCACATGTTTGGAGACAACAGCCAGCATGAGCTGCTCCATGACTTTTTCAGGGATGAAGGTGAGGTTGACTGGCCTGTAGTTGCCTGCGTCCTCCTTCTTGCCTCCTTCTTGCACAACAGCTCAGTGGGATGGAGACCAGGCAGGAAGGAAGCTTCTTAATGGAATAATTCCTGGCGTAGCCTCTCCCAGCTGGTATCACGTTCATGCCAGCAGTGGCACTGAGGAACCAGAAAAAGCCCTGAGTGGTTCCACCGAGATGTGGAGCTCCTTGCACCTGAATGGGAGCCCGAGCAGCTGTGTGTCCAACTGGCCCTCATGGGTGGAAGATACTTTGGACTATGGACACTATCATGGTTTTGGGGATACTGCTGAGAGCATCCCTGAGCTCAGTAATGCTGTGGAGCATTCCAATTCTGTTAAAGTGGAGTAGAAATACGATAATACTGTCTTAGGCACAATGTATTTGTATCATGGTACCTAGATCAATGACCTTTATGGCAAGAGCATATTGAAATTGCTACCAAAAGAATCCAGGGGGACAGAATCCCCATCTAACATTAAATTTGCTATTTTTACTATTGCTATTTTTACACTTTGTTTATATAAAAAGTAAACCTTTAATTTGACAGCCTTATATGACAGTTGTGGATTGTTGCATGTATGGGGCTTATTTAGTGATAAAATAGGTGCTGTTATGATGGAATGTTTATTATTTTCATTTTTTTATTATGGAATGTTCTGGTTTTGTATTTTTTTATTTCTAAGCTTGTGATCACTATCTTTCCCTTTTTAGAACTGCTTTCCCTTTTACTGAATCAATTAACTGTGTTTTGTTATGAAAATGGGTTGTATGTTACACATACATCAGAAGGAGTGCATCCCTCTGAGTGAAGATTTTCCTTTCTCATCTCTGATGATGCTATGGTAGCAATATCAATGCCAGCTGTCACTATGCAGGGTTTGAAAAGTGGCAATCTTACGGACCTTCTTTGACTTTCTGATTTGTACCTTTGTTTGGTATAATTAGGGGTTCACCATTTTGGTTTGTTTCAAAGGAGTCGTTTAAAATGCAAGGACAAAAATTGAAGTTAATGTTTCACTTGCTGTAGTGTGGAAGTGCTTGTTGTTGTTGCTGGGCCCTTTGCGTTATCGAGTGGGAAAATGGACGGCCTCATTCGTTCAGTTGCAGTTGGGTGCATTCAGGTTAGTTCTGGGTTTGTGGTGTTTTTATTTTCCTTCTCTTCTTTATGTGAATGCTTGATATTTTACCACAGCTCACAGATTGGAGGCATGTTCGCACTGTTCTGGTCTGTATGCACTTTTAAATTACTTGTTAGAGAATTTGCCAGGTCGAGGTATTTGAGTTTGACTGTCTTTGATATACATTTATTGTTCCTTTTTTATTTTTTTTTAAACATATGCTTTGAAAATGTAAGGCTGTGTAGTCTTTGGGCTATGCTCACAGAAAATGCTGTAATTAAATCTTAATACACAAATCAAATCATAGTCCCAGTTTATAATTTCTCCATATTCTTTTTTTGAGGAATTCCTTCTTATTATCCATTTCATGAATTCACGTTTAACTCAAACAAGATTAGGTGAAAATGAAAATTTAAGCATTTATAGCACTTAAGTAACATGCTTAGAAAGGATTACTTAGACAAAGAATGGCGAAAAAACCTGCTCATAGTCTAGCAACATAACCACAGTATGAAAAAAGTCTCTCTCTTCCTCCTTCATTTTACTTTCTATTTTCTTCTTAACAAAATGACAATGAGCATATGAGCATTTTTTTATTGCTGTTTTATTTGGTGAAGTGTTTAGCTTTTATAGGCAGTCTATCCTTTCAGGTCTTCTAAGGGATCTTGACTGATTTCATCATTCCCCTGAAATTCTTTAATTTCTTTCCTTCGGAGTTACAAGTCTGGAGTGGCTGTCCCCAAATTCTTCCTTTAGTGGAAAACTCTCTCCTTTAATGAAAACCATATTCCCAGCAGCATTTTGGTAGGGAATTTCTAAAGGCCAGAAGGACCTTTATACTTGCTTCTTGGTGCTGTATACCCTTCCCATTTTGGTATGTCCCCACAGGATACCAGCACTCTTTAGATAGCAACATACAAATCATGTGAATGCTGAGCATAGCTGGCTTGGAGCCCAAAGATGTTTAAGTGTATGGATTTGCCTAAGAGGAGAGATCCCTGGTGCCGGGCTCCGTAACTGCACATTGCATTAGTGGGTGGGTAAGATCTTGACTTTACACACAGATGGATGCTATAAACATAGCTTTACTATTTTTACTATTTCTAAAAAAACAGTTTTAAAGTGTGGGACATAAAATAAAAGATCACATGTGGTGGGTTGAACATACATTAATTATTTAAAAAGATTGATACTACTCAACAAAATGTTGTCAGACTCTACAACCACATGCATATATATTATCTTTTTCCTCCTTTTACCAGATTCCAGTCCTCTCTGACCAGTAATATAAAATGGACTGTAGTTTTGGTGACTTCTCAGGTAGTGCTGTCCAACTAGTCAAATAGGAGTTTAGAGGTCTTTTAAAAATTAATTATTGTCCCAAGAAATGCAGAGAAGTATTCTGTTTGTGTGCATGTTTAAATTAAATCATAAGCTTAAAACTTACACATGCTTAAAAAGTGATTTAAGAAGAGTTAGCAGAAAAACTTTAGGTCTCAGAAAGAGAGATTTTCTCAGCAAGACTAGATAGTAAGAACTAAAATCACACATTTTTCCATCTGGATAGCTCAGTAGTCAGAAGCTTGGCCTACAAACAAAGAATAGCTGATGCTCAGTGACAGATTTTTTTGTTTCTTCTACAAGTATGAGAAACAGTCCAAAAAGGAGTCTTTATTTTACTTTCTTGCTACTCTTGTAAGTATACAAAGATTATGAGATAATGTATGAACATGTTATTTTTTCCCCTCTGTTGTAAGCCCACTTGGCAGCTTACAGAAGTGACAGAGATTAATCTCTGAATCCAGGAGTCAAAGATGCCTACGTATTCTAACACTTCACTAATGTTAGATGAGCTGAATTCCCATCTGACTCAAGTATCTTGGCATGAAGTCACTTGATAGGAATAAACAAAGATTTAAGTTAGATGGAGATGACTGATGTAGAAAACTTAAGTAGATTTTATCATGTGTATATGTAGTAGCTTAGATTTCCTGCATACTGAAGTGCTGTAGCAGGCTGTTCATAGCTTCACATGACTTTCTTGAAGAAATTTCTTGCAACATTAATTTATATAAGCTTTACATAAGGGAGAATGAATTTCTAGCTTATTCCATCCACATGATGCCTCGCCACTGGCTCTCTTGTATATGTGGTTTTCATCTGTCAGGAACGGGAGTTGTGGTGCAGTGTGTTATCTTCTGAATGTGTCAACACTCCCTTAGCTGGCATGCACTCATATGGAGGGTGGCCTTCAGAGAAGACTCAAGGACAAAACAGTTGCCTTACTGTAATATGCATCCTTAAAGATATATGCAGAATTGACTCTCTGGTAACTTCATTTTGGAAGATGTCCACAGGATGGAACTTTGGTCAAAGTCTTTTGTTTTTGTGAGTGCAATCAAACCTAAGCAAATGTAATGTTGGTCCAGGTTTTTATAAACCTTAATGTCAAAGTTTCATAACTTCAAATGTGTTAAGCTTGCCCTTTTTGAGTATTCTAATTAAAGAGCAAATCAGTCTCTAAAAACTATGACAAAATTCTTTAAATTGCAGTGTGAGAGTCACTGAAATTATATTAAAAATTCAGTATGTACTGGATCTTGTAAATTGTGATATGTATTAAAACAAAGGGCTCTTTTTAGGACAGAAATTAGATTCTGATAACTGCAAACTCATACAATATAATCCATGATGCAACTTTGAAATCTCATTTAAAATTTTTTAAATTCTGATTTTTTGTTCCGTAAATTCTCTATTTTGAACAATACATGGAGCTCTCTACTGTTTTGGTGTGGCCTACTAATTTGTTGCATTTTTCAAGAAACTCTCTATGCTGTCAATTCTGTATTCATCTAGAGGTGGACAGTTCATCTTTTGCACATCTGTCATCACATCTCTGAATTATCTTTGCTATTGTCTGAACTCAGTGAAGGGTAGTGACTGATCAGGATAAAAACTGCAGTGAACTTATGGATATCTGTTTGTCAGCTCTCTTAGTTTGTATAGCCTTTTTTCCTAATCTTATCTAGTAATAAAATAATTTCCAAAAGTAAACAAATTAATACAAGCTTCTCTGTTCTGTTTGGAGAACTTTTTGTAATGCCTACAGGCATGCAGAAGCAAAAGAAAGTGCCTAGCCATCTAAATGAGGTGTAAATGTCCCTGAAGATAGAGCAGAAGTCATTTAGGTAGAGATTTTTTAACTTCTATAATCACTATATTTGAAAGCAATGACTATTTTTGTATCTAAACACTCTGTGTGCAGAAGCACCACCTTCCCTTCCTGCCAGGAAGGCTCAGGCAAACTGATTTGAGTGGAGAGTGTGGGTCAAAGAGCTCCAGAAGTTCTGAACTTTGTCCTAAAGGTTTAATAATGAACTGATTTGAGTGGAGAATGTGGGTCAAAGAGCTCCAGAAGTTCTTCTGAACTTTGTCCTAAAGGTTTAATGCTGTTTTGAGAGTGAATGACGATATTAAACTTTTAATACAACTATATTTGAAAGATTAAGACAATTTTGCCCCACTAATGCACATTTCATGGTTGAATTCACATCAGTAGTCTCACTGATAGCACATTGCTTAATTGTGTTAGTTTGGAGCTCTGAAACACCTCAGCGAAGAAACAGAAGCACTCACACCTCTGGCCTTGAAAAGTAAAACCAGGAATGTTCACCGTATTATAAAACTCTGTAACTTAAGTTTTTTTTCCTTCTTTCATCTTGTTAAGTAGTTGTTGATGAAGGAAACAAACATTTATGTATTTTATATTAATAATCAAAACAAGCAAAACCCATTTTTCTAGGTTCCTTATACATGTGCTTGTAATAAGATTTTGGAGACTCTTTTCATATTATGTCAGAAGTATGAATATTTAATCAAGCAAGCACTGGTTGTATATTGTATGTATGTTTCACCAAATGAGAGGAAGCAATTTTCATTTCTCTCAGAAACGAAACGTCTTTGTAAAGTACTGACACCCTTTCTGTCTTCTGTGACTTTGTATGCTTGTGTGTTTACAATGCATTTATAGAGGTTTTATAGATGCTTTGGTGCATTGAAAAGATAGCTAGCTGGTGTCCAAGGAATTTCACAGAAGAGCCCACTGACATCAACTGAGTGCATAATATTTTTGCCAATATTTTTTGGTAGTCAGTAGTTCTTTAGGAATCTCCAATTTATTCACAAGCCTTTTTACTGTTCTACTATCGCACAGTACTGAATTCTAAATTTCAAGAAAAGATACTTTGGCAGGAAAGCTTGTACAAATAGGTTGTGTTAAGGAGAATTAGTATTCTGGTCATGCCCCCGTGTGACAGCTGAAGTGAACCGAGTTAAATACTTTCAGTTATAGAGCTGTGCTAGTTGCAGCTTGTCTATGAATTTGGTCATTAAAAACTTGTGTATAAAGGGTAATAACTACTGCTGCTGAGTATTTATATGCTAAATATTGGAGGATAATCACAGAATAAGTTTTTTTTCTCTCTTGTCTACAGATAGAAAGCAGATAGTGCTTTTCATGGTTTCTGTTGTAGCTTATTATTTGCAAAGGCAATTTAAGTTGATCATGAGTAAATTCTGTGAGCACCATGTTGACTGTTCACATCTGTTTATACATGTGTTACAATAAGACAGCTACTATTATGAGGCAAATTCCCAAATTAAAAAAAATCCAAAATACTCCCAAAGCTTGCAAATAATAGTTTTATCTTTCCTCATTTGGACGACCGCCACTATTTGTGATGGTCCCTAGTGAACACAACTGTTTTTAAAAATCTTTGGAGAGGTTGTTTTGGGATAAGAAGTTGTTTTTTTTGTTTTCATGTAGATTTTCTTGGATGATGCATCACATGTTAGACTGTCACAAAATTTCAGAGCTACTCACAGTTAATATCTGGTATTGTCTGGTGTTCCTTGCAGGATCTCTAAAACTTCATTTCCGTAAAGAAATCTGGTCTTAGAAATATATTTATGCCACACCTGAAAAATTTCTGCTGTGTATTTGTTCTGAAGTAGGTACTATTGTGGTTTATTATATTTCACAGCGTGAAGCTTGGAGACTTGATCTTCAAGAAACATACATAAGATAACTTTCTTCTATTTTGTCTTCCTCCTATTAGACTTTATTTTATAATACACTTAAATGCCAATCAGCTTTCTCTATTCTTTACATACAACGTGGTTTTGGTAAACTGCTAAACTATCTCAAAAGATCCATTGATTACTGAGTTTTGTGTATTACCAAATTGCAAAGATTCAACCCACTCCTTCAGTCTTATTGAATAATTCTGCTTTTTTTTTCCTGTTAAAACCATTAATGCTTTGTTGTTTTTACTCATTTAGCATTTATAACGTGTTTTCTTAGAATTCTCCCAGCAGACTTCCCAGTAAAAATGAGAGTATAACTGGAACAGAATTCTCTTTTGTATTGAGGTCTTTTTCTGGATTGCAGCTGTGGAGATAACTTAATAAATTAATGATTCGATTGGACCATTTCCTTGGAATATGCAAGTGTCATTTTCTGCACTCTGCAATCTTCTGCAAATTCTCTCGGTAAGAATTCTAGGTTCTAGATCTTGTATTTAATATGTACTTGATGCAAGCAAAGCTTGCTAAAGATTGATTTGTTGCTGAGTCTGTCAGGAGAGGGTCAAGCCATCTTTGATATCTTCTTCTGTTAACATGTGCCTAATGTTGATTAGAAAAATGATGATTTTTGTTATCACTTGTGCAAGCTTGATAAGTCCATTGTAAGAACCTCTATTAGTTCTCCTAATTATGATATTGGTATATTGATATAATTTGGACATTAAAATAAGCTAAATTTATCAATAAGATCAGAAAGTATCATGTGGTTAGTAATGCAGACTGCAGGGCTTTTATCTCTGTTACCCATTGAATACAGTAGAGTAATGCTGGTATTAATGACAATATAAATTAGTGGCATGCCGCTTGAAAGAATGAAGATGGATGCTTCCTTGTCCTTATCAAACTATTCCTCTAGTCTTTTTTCTTAAGGGACAGCAGATGCATAAATATAGCTTTGACACATCAAGAAATCAGGTGTCAGAAAGCAGTTTATTTATAACACTTGAGCTAAAGCAAACACAAGAGGTTTACCCTCCTGGTTATTCTTCAAAGTACATTAAAGACCTTCAGGAATTTTACACTAAAAACATGGAGAAAAGTATGTTATCTTAAAATACCGTCCTGTTGTAATTGTATGGAACACAGGGAAACAATGGCCTGATGTATTTTTGTGGGGGTGAGGGGGAGGCAAATAAAAGAATAGCAATGACTTTTCAAGAATTGTCTTGATGTTTGCTTGCTTTTGATTAAGATAGTCTTTTAGTGTCAATTTAAAAGACCTTCAGCATACAGATTTTCACACTAGTAATACCCTGAATTAGTAGATGTTTAAATGCTGACAAATTACAATATTTACATACTTAAAGGAAGTGTTTTAGATCTGAAATTTAGTTTAGTGACTTACTCTTAATAATATTCTTAATAAATAGTTTGTGATGAAATGATGTCATGTGAAGTAGAAGAGGAGTAGAATCTGGTAGAAGCTTTTATCACTAGCTTTACTTTTTATTTCTGATATACATTTCATGCAGCACAGGAACTTCATATCTCAACTTGTTAACACTTTATGTGATAGATACCATGTAACATACACTTAATATTTGGGATGAAATTATATTTTGATTTTGAGTGGAGTTTTTTCAGCAGTAAGATGATTGATGGTAGAGGTTGATAGTAGAGATGGTAGCCAAGACTCAGAGCCATTTTCATATTTAAAAACAAATGAAGTATGAACAGCAGAACACATTGCTTATAATATAGTGATTTGGATATAATCTGATCAAGATTCTCAACCAAATATGTACACACTGTATTCAGTGGGTCAGTGGATGATATTAGCGGACAGGCATAATTCCTAGGCCTCTGTTTCTCTTGATTTGTAGATGGGCTTCCTGCAAGTTGTTTGGTCTTATTCCTAGAAGCTCTTCCACCTTTGGAAACTTTTCTCCCTTTTTTTTTTTAAAAAAAAAAAATCTGAATTAGAGATAAGAAGAGAGAGGCCTTTGTTGGCTGTTTGAGGAGTAATAAAATGCACTCAAAAGCTGATCCAAAACAGTACTTCATAAGAAGGAGTAACAGAAGGTCCATCAGTTGGGGAGTCTGTGGCCAAACTAAGAAAAGGCTGACGGAGGTGATCTGGACATCACTGATTTGTCTGTGACTGTGGGAAATGGTCTAGCTTGCTTCTGAAGGCCTTTATATTTTCTGTGATACGACTGGAATGAAAATCTCCACATCCCAGATGTGCTATGCTCAGTATAACTCTTCTAGACAGTTCCATTCTTGGCAACAAAAAAATGGAGAAGTTGAATCGTTGAGTCACTCAGCATATGTTACTCCCTCCATACCTTACAACTCAGTCTCATCAGTATGCTAACACTTGAAATAACCCATATCCCATGCTAGCTCGATAGGTTACTCTATTTCTTTTAATTGCATGACAAGAAGGAGAAAGATGATACCACAAAAGCTGCTTTTCACAGTTTGTAAAGTGCCAGAAGCCTGTTTACTTCCATGGCTATGATAGTCTAGAAAGAGGAAAAAAATCTACTAGCATCTACTCAGAAACTTATAAATAGCTGTCTATGCCACATGAGGACCAACAGAACTGTTTTGAGGAAGAAAGCAGTTAAATCCCTTGAACAAGGAAGGAGTTAAAGAAAAATCTTCAGATATAGAGTCTGTTAAAATGGTACTTTAAAGACAAAAATTAAATCAGCTCTAAGAGGGAAAGGCAAGATTGCCACAACTAGGAATCCATGCAATTTGAAATTTGAGCTAATTGCTCAACTGTAAGCCCTGGAATATCTTTAGGCCATTATCTTTAAAATCAACATCTGTCTTACCAATCTCACATGGTTGCTGAGAAATTTAGTGTTCTATTTCTGTAATAGGGGACTTGTAATTAACTGCCCCAATGCAAACAGTATGTTAAAAAAAAACAAGGGAAAATTTATTTAGGATAAATAAACTCTCTGATATTTCCTTGCTGAGGTTATCAAGAATATTATTAAATCTCTCTCAATCTGTCTGCTGTTATTTAAGAGTCTTCTATATTCTGATGTCAAAACAAGATATTCTGTAAAATGTCCCACTTGTCCCTGAAGATTTTCTCATGACTCTGGCTGGGGAGTCAGCTGCAGGCACAGGGTCGCATCTGAATGTTTTTGAAGATCTCCAGAGAAGGAGACTCCACAACCTCTCTGGGCAGCCTGTTCCAGTGCTCTGGCACCCTCACAGTAAGGAAGATCTTCCTCAGATGGAGATGGAACTTCCTGTGTTCCAGTTTACACCCATTATCCCTTGTTCTGTCACTGGCCACCACCAAGAAGAGTTTGGCCCCATCCTCCCTACATTCTCCTCTCAGGTATTTGTACATATTGATTTGATCCCCTCTCAATTTTCTCTTCTAAACAGGCTCAGCTCGCTTAGTCTTTCCTCATCAAAACCTTTAAAAAATATACCTTGCAAATATATACCACACCTGACTTAATAGTCAGTGTATCTTGAAGGCAGTATATGCTCAAAAACACCGCTTTTGAGAATGATGAATCGGGTAACTACCTTGGTGACTCAGACTTTATGTGCCCACTAAAAGCTAAGTTGTTTTGACTAACAGAATTTTGACATCCAAAACTGTAATTTAGAAATATTTCTATATGACTATTTCCCTTTACTGAAATAACGCTTTTTGACTTTTGTTATCTTAGCAAAGAGTTTCAGATGATATTTACAAAGATATTGTGATTTAAGCTTAATGGGCTATATATGTTTATATTTTATCACTTCAAGTGATTTTTCTTATAATATTTGAACAGTAACAGGTTACTACTACTGCAATTCATCTTTCCTTTTCCTTTCTGATTCTGAATTTCTTTTTTTATTATTATTTATTTGTAAATAGGTCTTGAGCTCTCTACAAAAAGAGGGGAAAGAGAATAGGGTCAGTGAAGTAAATAAGAGCATTTATGAGAATGACTAAATTATTGTAAATTGCAAGGACACTTTTATTCAGTTTTCAAATAGTTGTTATTGACTATCTAGAGCTTTTGTTAGTTTAATACACCTCAGAATAGATGTTATCACTTATCTGCTAGTGATTTTTCTAATACTTCCTTGGCTAAAGATTGACTTCAGATTATTTTTGAGAACTTTAACATGTATTTTTGAATAATATGGCAATAATATTTGTAAATTTATCAGCATTAAACCAGAGAGCTTGTATGTCTCATTAGTAATACAAAAAACACAACAGACAATTAAAATAATTTAAATTTCTTTGCATACATTTTTTTAACTTCACCACCTTCTAAAGAGAGCTGTTTTATAAAATATTTTATCATCAGAATAGGTTTGTCACCAAGTAAGTTAGCCATTATTTCCTCATCAAGGAGAATAATGATCTCATGATGAAGTTCTGATTGCAGCAGTGTACTTGGTGTACCAATGACAGTGAATTATTTCTAGCTACTTAGAAGTAGGAAAGAAGGACCTTAATGCCACTTAATGCAAGTCTTTTTTCTTTTTAAGAAGTATTCTTTATGAATGCTGAATTTTATTTTCTCCCTTTGGCAGGGTTCTGCTCAATTCTTTATTTTCAAAAGACAAATTAATGACAGCAGTTTTAACCTGCGTTTCACTAGGAATGAATGCTTTGGCAACTGGCCATTAGAACAGATTTTCTCTGCAACATAGCCATGCTATAGAGAAAATGCCAAAGCCTGGCATTTCAGATAGCTTCCTTTTCAAGAGCAGGTGTTCATTTATTCCACATCATTCTGCAACCTTGGCAGATGAGCCAAAATTCAGAACTAGTGGGTGGAGAGGAGAAAAACAAACTGAAAAAAATGGCTTAGCTCCATAGGAGAAAACCAAAAACCTAATGCCTGGAGCCTGAAGCAGAAAATGCAGAAAGAGGAAGATGGAACACTTTGCATCATCAGGGGTCATGTCTTGATGTGAAACTGAGGTGTAGGTGGGGAGGGTGGGAATAGGGGGAGATAGTGAAATATACCTAAACAAAGAATCTCACTAGCTTGTCCGGATCCTGTATTTGTCCAAGGAACAATTGCCTATGCAATTAATCAGGTAATTTATGTATTGATTAGACTTGCCTGTACGGAAATCTTAATGGGTTAATAAAATCTGTAGGAGATTATATATAATTTATAGGATTAATAAAATTTAAAGCTCTTCTCAACATTTCCAGTCTCAGCAATGCTGACTATTTTTTTTATTACAATAATGTTTCATTTTCTAAAGTAAATTTTACTGAAAATCTTCTGTTAGAAGACTTAAATATCTGGACTTTATCAAGATTGTTTTACTTACACATAAGATAAGTCATCAAAATTTGTCATTAGTGCAAAGCATAACATACATACATGAGATCTAACAGCAAATCTGTGTTTGAGACATAAATGTATAATATAAAAATATACAAATAAAGCATCTATTTCCAAGCTGTGGAGTTCCGTGGGTATTATACACTGAGGGAAATAAATATTTGATGAGCTTCCCACTGAAGTAAACTGCATTTTCCATTTATTTTAATTGACCCAATTTCCTTTCCCTTGCTTACAAATTAGTAGAAATATTTTATCTTAAAAACATTCCTTCACTTTTGAATAGACCATCTCAAATTAAGCTAACAACAACAAACACTTTTGTATTATACATTTCTTTATTTATTTCTTGGCCAGTGTAAATGTTGAGGAGTTGTTAAGGAGCCTTATATCAGAAAAATAAATAGCTGGAGATTATTAAGTCTACTGAGAGAGAAAACAAACCTAATATAAAAGCTACAGTATATGTATATGAAATCAAATTCAATTCAAGCCACCTAACCCAAATGTGCTCTATACTAAAGATTGTTTTATGTGATGATGCAGAATTTTCTTGACAAAATTACAAAGGAACCAAGTAGATATGTCCAGGGGACCTATTATAAACTGATGATCCAGAAAGGGAGAAAGAAATAAGAAAAAATATGACTGTAGCTGCCTATTCCCTGACACTGTTTTACACATTAAAAAAAAAAAAAAAAGGTTTTGAGGTGTTTTTTGGAGATCGTGTTGTTACATGATGTCACATTAGTATAAAACAAATTTGGGTATATCTGTGTGGTTTAGAGTTCTAGGAATTACTGTGATTCAACAATTACAGCTATGCATATTGAGTTCCAAAGGGGACATGTTGAGCTGCCTGTCTTTCTGAGATGCTGTTTAGGGAATAGGTTTCCTGCCCTCCAGAAATTTGCTTTCCAGCAAGATATATCTACTTTAAAAAAAGAAAAAAAAAAAAAAGAAAAGAAGAAAAGAGCTACTAGGGAGATGTACATGCCTGCCTTCTGAAATAGTTCAGATGTCTGCTTTGAACTTAATCACAGTTTTCTGTAGCTTGCTTTTATGCTTTTGAGCAAACATTGCAGTCTAGAAATGAGAAAAGAAACTTTTTTCAAAGAAAATTTAATCAGAATAGATATGTTCTTGCAAAATATGTTTCCTACTGAACTAGCCTTTTCCCGAAAAATATATTTTTTTAGAAAAAAATACTAACAAGTCTAACTATAATTAAAAAAGAAAATATTTTTAGATTATCAGCCTAAGTTTTATTTAAAGTTTCAAAACAAAAAGGGAGCGTTGTAGTAGACATATATTTTCTTCTGGAATCCTGTCTTTTTTCTTGATCTACAAAGCACTAGAAGAAAATGCTAATTTACATGTTGGGAAAAGACCTAGTTTGTGTTATTATGCTGTGGGTAAACATTACACAATTTTACAAAAGGAATTGTTGAGATAGCATGGTGCCTGTGTGGACAAAGATGGAACATTGTGGGGGGTCTATCATTCCTATTAAGTATTCAAAATAGTACAGGTGTATGAGGCCCCGAGTGTCTCTATTGGGTCTTTAACCTGATTGAATTTTGTTAGGGACCTAGAAAATGTTTGAAACGTTCCAACAAAAATACAACAAATTTTTAAACATGTATTCCTATTGAAAAAAAAATCATAGGAATATTTTCCATGTTTTTCATGCTTTGTCATCTTGTTAAGATTTTTTTTTCCTAAGTTTAAACCCAGATGCAGAAGCTTATGAAATCTTGAATATAGGGTGTAATTAAAAAGCAGCCTGGGATTTTCATTAAATTTAGCTTACATGGTCTTGTGTGGTTTTTTGTTTTGTTTTGTATTTCATGCTCTCCCACTGCAAATCTCTCATCGAAGCGTAGTTGCTTTTGTCTATGTTCCCAGCTGTGTCTTACTTTTTTCACAGCCCTTTTACTTTCTTTCTGCAGTTGATTCAAGATGCACATAATCCATGGAAAACAGCTGTAAAGCTAGAGAAGATAAGCAGGGGTATTGGAGAAGCCTTGCACTGTCAATCTAGTTGAGAGCTTTAGGGGAAAAAAGAAGGGATCCTGGCTGAGAAACACTTGGGCTTAGGGAGGAAGTAAAAGCAGAGGACTGATATGGGGCTGTGATAGCTGCCTGTGCTCAGAGAGAAGTGGTAATATCTTTATTCTATTGCAGGTAGGAAATGCTTTGACAAATAACCAGACTTTAGTGATAAAAATTGCCTTCGGAGCATAGATCATGAAAACCCATGTAGTAATTTACATGTTAATAGAGAAAATAAATCATGATCACATTTCTGGTCTGTGTTTCTCTCTCTGTGTATAATCACACCTGTAAGTGTATTCCTATGGGTATTTTAAAAGTACTGGATCTTTGGAATAAATCTGAGCACTGGTGGTTTAACAGCGAATCTTCTAGATTGTGCAGCTCCCAGAGACTTTTGGTAGCATCCACCCCTTTCTTACATGCAGTTGTCGCACTAGTGCCTAAGGCTAAAACACAACATAGTGAAAGTATGGATTTGGAAATGCAAACTGCAGGAAGAAAACAGGCTCTAACATTTTAACTTGTTTTGACAAGCAGTAAGTTCATATTTTATGGGAAATGTTGTTGTAGGTTTGTTTTCATTTGTTGAGACAATGATGTTACATGATTATTACTGGAAGATTCTTAAAACTTTTTTTTTTTCTGCACATAAGAACTAGCAGGACTTGGCATATTAGCATTTCCTTGATGCTTTGTTTAACACTTGGAACCCTTTGAAAACCGAATTTGATTTGAAACATTATTTTGAATATCAACAAATAATAATAGTTTTATATCAATAATAATAATGGTAATTTTAATTTTTTTTAATAAGATTTAGTCTGTCTTTGTAATGTTAGTACATTGATTACTACTGAAATAATAGTCATCTTCTGAGAACCTGCAATGTAATGTTGTTAATAAACTTTAAAATATTCAGTCTCTGCTGAATAGTAATCACAGAAAACAGTGCGTAGACAGTGCCTCCAGAACACAACATAGAAATAATATCTATAAGGTAGCTTATTTCTGTGAGCAGGAAAAAGATCTTGAATAGTTTTCTAATGAGGAGTTTATGATGAGAATTAATAACCTGTTGCTTCATCTTTATGATAGAGAATATAAATAGAAGTTTGCATCAGAATAATTAAACGGGAAGATCTTTAGAGTTTTTTAAGGTTCATCTGGCATTGGACTGCAATGTCCATTTGACCATAACAGTCCTTTCACACTGAGCAACTGCATTTATGACAACATATCTCAATGATGCTCCACAAATAAATACTGTACACAAATTAATATTGTGAACTGACTCTTTACTCTGAAGAATAATAAAAGCAGAGAAGAGCCAGAACCATTTGTTTTGTTTTGTTTTGTTTTATTTATTTGCAGGAGCAGGGAGCATCTAGAAAATACCTTTTTTTTCAATGTAGTTGGGAAACCCACTGATTCACTGCCATTCTGCAAGTGTCTGGCTGGTAGGAGTCTTTGAAGCTATAGTAAAGTTTAAAAAAAAAAAAACCCTAAGTCCTTCCTTCAGCAGAGATGCAAATTGGTGCATTCTGGAATGCCATCTGCTCTCCAACAGAATATATTTTTACTAGAATGCAGTCAGTGTGGCTGAAGCTGCAACTTGCCATGTGTTTCAGAGTTTTCCTGTATTGTATTTGCCCCACCACGCTGAATACTTCTGAAATCTTCAATTTATTTATTAAATGTTAGACTGGTGGGTCTGAAGTGTGTACCGTCTGTAAGAAAAGGAGACTCAAGCTCAGCATCATAGTTATTTAAAGTATTATATTGATTTTTTGTGCCTTTTAAGAATGATTTTTCTTAGAATACTAATAGAGCAAACAGAAAAAAGTATTTTTGATTCATTCAGATGCTCATATACAGACTACTGCCATTTGCGCTTTATGGAAGTGGGCAGTTTTCTGTCATTAGAAGAGGTGTATTTTTAAATTCACTAGGAATTTTTCCCCAGCTTTCTGGAGCTTGTTCATCAGAATGTGCTGTCAAATGCTATCTCATGCCTTCCTAACCTGTGGAAAAACTTTATTTGGTTGGAGGTGCTTGTGAAAATAATGATGCTTTGACTTTTCTTTGCTGCTCTCTTCAACTTTGTAGATGTATGAAATTTTCATGTTTTTTAAAAAAGTAGAAGTCTTCCATTGTACATGTTTCTGCAAATTATATTTGATAGTTTATGGACATTGGAGGATTTTTTCTTTGATTCAAGTAACTCATCAGTCAGACTTCTCTTAAAGGGAAATATAAAGTCTCTGTTCTCTCCTGGTGGCTCTTGAAAAACACTTGATTTTTTTGCAAATAAAATGGGCATAGCTGTGTTTTGGAATGCATGAAGTGACTCACTGAGAGGTCAGCTGGGCAATGGCATTTGTCAGTTTTGTTTCTTTCCTGTCTTCCTTCAAATCTTGCATATGCCTCTGCCTCCCTAAAAAAGGCTGAAAACCTATTCCTGTTCTGAATGTAGTACACCTCATTTAGTATATCATTAAGCACTAATTATTGATTTTATTAAAGCTGGAAATAATACAAATGTGAATATGTATTAAAGCTGTCCTCATGTAATTCTCATTCACTTTGGACAAGGATATTCACTTTGGAATAGGAAATCTTAATACGTCCTATTTTGGTCACATCTTTGAATTCTTCTCTGAAGATGTACCTTCTCTGGAGATACACCACATTTGTGTCTCTATCTTTCCCATAAAGTTACACGATTTCTTACATCTTGCCAGTTGTGCTTTCTTGTAGATGTGACGTTATTCCATGCTCCTGAGCCCAAATAGAGAGCAACTCTCCAAATACTGAGGGTCTACTGATTCTAATGGAGGGTTTCTGGAAGCTGCTGTGCATGGCCATAGGTGATTTTATTTGGTTTGATTCAGAAAGCCACTGAGCTATTGCTGGTCATCGGTATCACACTGAACAGTAGGAAAGAAGATTTCTGACTGCAGGAATTGTTTTCTTTCTTCTTTTGATTATCATGCTCTGAGTGTCTCTTTATAAATACTAATGAACTGTTATATTTGTATTCTGAATAGAAAACATTCAAGTGTTCATAAAGTCTATTGTGTTACAGTCTACTGTGTAATTTCAGAAACTACTGGTGAATGTTGCCTAAAGAAAAAGAAGGTTTTTTGCATTTTACTTGCATTATGTTATTGTCCTAACATTACCACCAGCAGACCATGCTGTACTGGTTTTTGGTGCAATACCACTAAGGGTAACATAATTATACAGAGTATAGTTAGATATCTAGGTCATTGTATACAGCATGATAAACTTTTGTGCCAGGACAAAGGTTAGTAAATGTTGTATTTCATCCTGGAAGACTGTTAAATAAGGCTAAAGTCAGTGTATGCAAGTGCTTGTTTGTGCTGCCTATTCGTGATTCCTTTTATCTGGTGCAGATCTAGCTGGAGAAGTAGGAACAGCCAGTAGCTGACAGCTTATTGTGGAAAGGGAAGAACTTGCTAAGCAGATTTCCACTGGCCTTTTCCTGGATCTGGTTCTGTTCAGTATTTTCATGAATTATCAGGATGAAGGAATAGCACATTTTCTTAACACATTTTCAGAAAGTACTCAACTCAATACCAGACTGCCAGAATGCTGGGGAACAGATTTACATTTAAAAATCATTGTGAAAAATTAAAGAAGCAATACGGAAAAATTAAGGAAGCTCTTCAACAAGGTCAAGCGCAACGCAGGGCTAATGAGAATGCAAATAGAGGCTATTGAGCAATCGACAGCACAACAGTTTTGTGAATATATGGCTTTTGGTGGATCACTGAACAAACACGAGTTTGTACTGTTATGTTGTTAAAAAAAATGGGCTCCATAGTAGGAAGCAGAGATTAGAAACATGTTCTGTAGGGAATAGGGAATAGTCCCATTTTTTTCTGATGAACACTAGTATGGCCTTGGCTGATGTGCTCTGAAGTAATTTGCTTGATGTTGGAACCCTGAAGAGTTGCAGAGTTTCCTTGAGTGGAGGACAAGTAGAGTACAAATAAGATAAATATCACTTCACTTGCACAGCTTTTAAGAGCTCTTCATAACTTGGCTTAGTGCTTATTAACATCTGAACTTCAAAATCTTATCTTTAAAAGAAAGCAAGACTCCTTTCCTTGTGATTGTAAATAATTAACTCTAAAGCCTAGTCCACTCAAAGCGGCCTGTATGTTCCTATTTCTAAATCTGGTGATTCACATGCAACACAGCAAATAATATTCAGTCTTATACATTTTTTATTGATTTTGTCTATGTGAATTTCTCTTGATTTGAAATGTTGGAAGAAAGATGAATAGCAAAAGACTTATGACACATTGCATATTCACAAACGAAAGATGTTGCCTCCACCCTCTGTTCATGTTTGCATGGTCTGTGAGGGAACTGGCCAATAATAGCCATTTTGGAGTCTCTCTTTTGGGTGTATTGTTTCTAAGCTAAACTTCTAGTACTGCTGGTAGTCTCAATATTTAACTTTTAGTATTCTTAGTACACACACCTGTGCAGGACTGTGTCCTGCAGCCACAGGACTGGGTATTTAGTTATTTTTATGGGCTGGACAAAGGAGTCATGCACAAATAGATTTTTTTTTCCTCATCTCTTTGAATGAATTCTTCTAGGTCAGAAAGCTGATGAAATCCCTGATGGCAGTTGTATTCTTGTTCTTTTTGCTACTGGCCATAACCTAGCCAAATATAATCAATCCAAGACTGAAAAGAAATTGCCAAAAAAAAAAAAAAAGAAAAAGAAAATCTGAGGTTGGATGTAACAAACCGACATATCCCCTAAAGTAGAATGCAGTTGAATATCTGATTTCATTTTTTACAAGAATATGTGAAAATTGTAGGTAAAACTGGAGTGACTAAGAGTGATTGGAGCATAATTTTGTAAATTTCCCATGATATCTATTCACAGCATATGGAATTAGACTTCATTATAATTGTTACAATAGCAGTTAGAGCACTTTTCATAGTGCTCCCATGATGCTTGCCTGGAGACTATATAGCTCTGTAATATGCATTTAGGGAAGTCATCATTGGCTTTGGAGAGAAATCTCATGCATTCTTCAGCATGTTGTTAGATTTGGCTGTATGTAATGAGAAGGGCTAAAGGACTTGTCTTTAGTAAACTAGGAAAACAACAATCCTTGCCAATGGTGTCTCAATGTGATCAGCAAAGTATATGTAATTCAAATATTTTTATCATAGCACTTTGTTCAGTAGGTGTTTGCAGTTTGTCAGTGTTTTGTATGTATTAAAAAACATGCATTTTTGACTTCATTATGTTAGGTAATATCCAGTTCATAGAATTGAAATCCTCAAATCAAATGTTTCAAATAATTAAATAAAAAAATTGTTTCATAGTTTCTAGTGTTCAGTGACATTTGAGTACAAACTCTAAATTAAAATGTGAATGCCATTAACTTATCTTTTTCTCTTGCACACAGTTAACCTATTGTTTTGCTTGTTGATATGCTTTCTGTGGTGTTGCCCTCTGACTGGAACAGCTGGAGTTCACATAGAATTCAAGAAAAAAAAAGTGTTGCTTTTAATGTAGGACTTTTCTCTCCTGGCTGCAAATTACTACCATCGATTTCAATAAGACGTGTCACTCGAAGGGGGTATTTAACCTGATGAGAGCTATGTTGAGCTGTTTTCAAAGAGCAAGGTACTTTTCAGCACTGTGGAAGCTGGGGACTAATTTGCAGATATTGTACTACTGCCCTGCTTAAGCACAGCCTCTGCCTTTGTTGTGCATCAGGGACTAGGATTTTTTCAGTTATTTATAAAAATAAACAGTCAAAAGATCTGATTTTACACATTTCTCTCTACTTGTAAGCATGTCTATTTAGTTATGGGATATATCTGTTAAGTGTTAGTGACATGATGGTAAATGATAGATGGTATTCTGAAAGAGAGACAATAACCTCACAATTAAAAATGAATGATTTTATTGAATCTTATTCACTTTACATGTGCTCAAGATTTGATCTGCAAAATGGTTCTCTTCCAAATCCGTGATTACCTCCATGGGTACACATTTGTAGAAGAGGTTCTCCATGTAGTTTGTCAGTAGTTCAGAGCAAGTTTGTCTGGGGTCCAATTAATATACGTAATCACAAATGTTCAGTACTCTTCAGGTACCTCTGGACAGAGCAGATACTGCAAAAGATAAAGTACCAAGATTATCTTAATCTTGTTATCTACTGCAGTTGTGGGTATGCTGACCAGGGCCCCTTACCATATTGCAGGGAGCAGCAGAGGGCAACACTGTGTTGTTTTCTCCATAAATGAAGAGGTTACCATGTAAATGTGGATAAAGTGTTTGCTTGCAGTGAGGCTGTGGCTGAGGCATACACAAGATCCCATAAGGCAGGGACCATCCTTGGTCAAATGCAGACATAATGGTTGTGAATTCCTGACATTATCCCCCCAATCAATGTAAATTCTTGACATTATCCCTCAAATTAGTGTCTCCGCTATGACCTGTTACCAAAAGGGCTTTTTCAGTGTTTGGCACCAAAAGTGCATGCTCTTTTCTCACTTCTAGCCCATTGTATAAAGACCAAGGATTCAGAAGTTGGTTTGTTCCTTTTTTAAGAAGCGCATTGTCTTTAAGTGAACATTAATAAATTAAGGGCCCATTCAGCATAAAATTGTATCTAGTGCAAAACATTAAATAACTGAGAACAGAATTTGACTTTTACCTTTTATAAGAACCCTACATAGAAGACACTTGTATTTTATGAGAACCCAAACTGAAGGCACCGTGCTGTGGTGGATAGTGGATGCTATCTGTAAATTAAGATTGTCCTGATTCCTCTACTTTGTTGATTTATTGTTTTTTAGGGGTTTTTTTGTTCATCTTGATATAGACAGTCTCATTAGCCACTGTAAATAATTCATTTTCTTGGAAGAATTAGCCATGGATTTTTTAAAGATTATTGTATAGACATGCAAAAAGAGACTAGGAAGTAAGCTGTGGAAAAGCTGGAAAAATAAATGAAGGATGGAATGAAAACCATAACTCTGCAGATGAGAATGTATGTACTGTAGATGAGAATTCATGTAAAGATTATGTTCTCTTTATTGTGAATGTTAAAATGGCATTGCATTCCTTTTGTAGAAGAAGCATATTAATAAACTATATGAAATATAAAAGTTAGCAAAAAAATTTTGAAAGTATTTACATGCAAGTTGCTTGATTAACATTGCTTAGAGAAAACAACTTACAATATTTGGTGTGTCTCCAAAGAAAAGATCATGAAAAATAAAACTCGTGGTAGCACAGTACAACTTAGAGTTCAAGTTTTATATCCGATCTTTAAAAAGTCAATATTTTAGAGGATCTAGATTTATTAGAGGTCCCTGTCTATAGAATGTACAAAATCATAAAAGCCACAAGTTTTCCAGTTGTTACTAAAAATACAGAGCTTAACCTACATTGACATAGATACTTATGGATATGCGTGATAGGTATACTTATATATCTTTTTCATTAGCAGATATTTTTTCTGAATGTATACACCTCTGTTTTGTTTTTTATTTCAACGATTTGTCTGTTGGCTTTTTTATTTGTATTTTTTTTTCCCCAAAAGTAAAATGTATTGCCCTCAGCACAATATTAAAAAGAAGATAACGTAGAAAAGCTCAGTAAGGCTTCCTGAGTATATGGCCATTTTTCTTTTTTTTTAAATAGTAAAAGGCTTACTTCTGGCTTCTTACACCATCAGTGTATTTGATCCAATAATATACTATGTTAGAAAGCATTTAAGCTCAAAATTTTTGAGAACATAAGCAAAAACATCTATATCTTAAAGGCAGAATAATACAGTACCTGGAAGACTTTTTTTTTTTTTTTGGCTTAAATTAAAAATGCAATAACACAAATAGAAATGTTTTCAGCAAGAGAATATCCAATATAAAGCTTACATGTTGTTAATACAATTTTAATAGTCTTGTTGTCAATGCCAGAGTCCTAATGCTTTCGTGAAATCTAAATTTGAATGTGTTTTCTTATATCCATGATTTCCTGTGAGTTTGATAAATTGGTGTTTGGAGTTTTTGCTTTGTTCTGTTTCATTTCTTTTTATGGAATTGCTACAACCAAATAATTTGTGAGAAGGCGTATTTGCTTGTGAAGTGTGAGATAAAAGAACCTCCTGTAACAATGGGGTAACTACTGAGCACTCGAACTGTGGAGCAAACCAGCAGAACAGAAGATACATGGTAATTGAAGGCTGATGGAGCTAGTCATCATGGACTGTGGCTGCTGGACAAAGCCTTCCTATTTCAGAGATGACCTTGTATTTTCTGTTTCATGTGCAGTGTTTCCTTTCCTTGGTATCTAGAATTTGGGAAAAAGCATAAACGTTAAATTACATTATAAAAGCAACATGAAACCTATCCTGCTACTGTAGTTATTTCTCGTTTATAGGCTAGACAAAGATATGGAAAGATATTGGAGGATTAATCTAGATCTATTTTGGCTACTAATGTGCTGCTGAATTTCATGAAGTCTTGTGACTTCGTATGTAGAGCAATTCACCTCTAGATACAAGGCATTCTCCATTGTTTGAAGTTCCTAAATTAATACTTGATTTATGTCTAAAAAGCTATTTGACTGTAAGATGAAATCCTCTTAAAGCAATCTTACGTAAGGGTTACATTGTATAAGAGATCCCATTTGCTTCTCATAGATGATCTTGTTTGGTCTCACAGTCAATGATTAAAAAATATGTATGTAGACATCTGTCATCATTGTGATAAAAATGTCAAATGACATCTTATTTTTTAGCATGTTTCCTACTTTTTATTGCCTCTGTTCTTCCATAGATGTTTTCTTGCCTTTCCATGCGTTCTTTCTCAAAATTAGCTCTCTGAATTTATATTTCTGGGAGAAAAAATGCTTATGGCTATAGTAATTGTTTCTTGTTCTGTGCTCTTAAGGAACTCTTTACAATGTTTCCTCTTACCTTTTCATCCTTCAAAATAGCTGACCTTGCTTTTAGTTCAAAAAGTTGTAGAAAGCAGAGTATAAGTAGAATATTTTAATATTGTGATGTTTTAGTTCAAAAAGTTGTAGAGAGCAGAGTATAAATAGAATATTTTAATTTTGTGAAGTAATCATTCTTTCAAAAATATTTTTATGGGGAAAGAACTTATTAGCAAATAAACTACAAAAGGTAGGAAGGGCAAGACATTTGGATAAAAATGAGATTGAGATTTATTAGTGACTTTTGGCTTCCTGAATCTAGACTGAATTTTATTAAACTATGAACTATAATAAAACTAATCATATCTAAATATCTCACCTATTAATCATTATGAAACTAGAAATAAAACATTCTTCCATAGCAAAGCTGCAGTTGAATAAGGGGAATAATACATAGAATCATAGAATGCTGAAGGTTGGCAGGGACCTCTAGAGATCATCTAGTCCAACCCCCCTGCACACACAGGGTCACCTAGAGCACGTGGCACAGGACTGCGTCCTAGCGGGTTTGGAAGATCTCCAGAGAAGGAGACTCCACAACCTCTCTGGGCAGCCTGTTCCAGTGCTCTGGCACCCTCACTGTTAAGAAATTTTTCCTTAAGTTCCTGTGGAACTTTTGATGCTTTAGTTTCATAGTTTGTATTCTTGTCATGTGACATTCTCTTCCTCTCACATGGTATTTTTTCTTTTTAGGATTTTAATACTTTAATATTTTGCATAGAGAGTAGAAAGGAAATGTTCACTTAATGCAAACTAATCTTTCACCAGATTCTAATCTGTTCGAGTACATTTTCCTTAATACAGTTATTCATTCTTTTACTCTTAAAAATCGTCACTTCAGTGAATACTTGCTGAAATTTCAGTTCCTCCTGGAGTCAGTAAAAAAATGCTGTTTAACTCTAGTTGGGACTGGCTCAAATTTCATATATGTAGTCTTTTTGAAGCCAATGAAAATCGTCCTTGCAGATCTCATTCAAAAGAAATATGTATTTGCAGATCCTGTACAGATGGTGAGATAAGGAAAGATAAGGATTCTATTCTAGTGCCAAGTTTTCATGATTAGCTAATCATAGTCCTAGAAAGTAGATAACATGTACTGATCCATGCAGACTTTAGTTATGTACCTGTACCTTTAAAGGTCTTATCACTGGAAAGTGAATGTATAAATTTGCACCAAGCCAATTGTATCATTTATTCCAAGTTCATGAACACTTCTGATTCTGGGTTTTATTAAGTGTACAAAATTGTTTACTATCCAATTGCAAACGTTAACTTTTATGTTAACATACCATTGGGTTTTTTTTTAATGTGGTTAAACTGTTAACTACCATACACAGAATTCTAGCCAAAGTTAAAAATATAGATACTCATATATATACATTGAAAAAAAATGCAATATGGTATTTATTGGTTACTTAGAAGTGTCTTTTATAACTGACCAAGTTGGGACCGGATTATTCAGATCATCCTGAAGGAATGCCAGTAAAAATTGTATAATAGCCAACTGTGTCATTGTCTTCATCACCTTTTCTTTCTGCAGTGTTGAAATGACATTCCTATATAAAGTTACCTAGTGCTTCCATTAAATCATGATGATTTTTTATTTATAATGATGATTTTATTTTTCATATGTCAAAGACTCATAGTGAGTTTTTCCTTACTATTTTAGTTGGAATATTCTACCATTTTGGATAATAAATACACACTGAAACTATGTGTGCTTGTTGCATTCAGCAGTATCTCAGTGCTTCAGAGAAGGGTGAAGGAATTGGGTATTTAGAAGGAGAAGAGGGAGAATAGGAAAGTGCTTGTTTTTCTGGGTGTATGTGTTGTGGTATGGCAGTTAATCTGATGTGCTGAATGCAGCACCTTCTGAGGACACCAGTGACCAAGCTGGACCTGTGCTGTCCCCCCAAGGCAGTGAACTTCCTTTTGCCCAGCTTTGACAAGGCTGAGGGACACTATCTACTGTAGTTGTTATTGCTGTTTGAAGGAATAAGACCAGCCAGGACAGAAACAGCTTGAGATCAAAGGCAGCAGATGAGGTCAGAGAGAGGTTTTGGAGATAAGGGCAAAGAAGAGCAGGAGGACATGGAATTATAAGATGTATGTGGTGGAGAATAAAGGGCAAAGGCTATGTGATACCTAGGAAAAAAAAGTTGTAATCACCACAGAACCCCACCATCCGGGTTTCTTGAGTTCCAGCACTGCACTATGGTCAGCTAAAAGCCATATAACATACCTTGTCTGCTCTGGTAGCGGTGAAGGTTGCAAGACAAAAGAGAACATTTAAGGCAATTGAATGCTCTAAAGGCAGGTTGTATCCATACACTACTTCTTACCAGTATATCTTTTATAGATAGTGGAAAATTTGCTGAGACCAAAATACCCTCAAATGACCTCCAATTGTATTTTCTTTACTTCCTCATGCTAAACACACCCAACTGCAAATGACATTCATAAACTGTGCTTTGATTACATAGAGAGGAATATAAATGTGAGTATTCTGACAAATCATATTTGTGCCATCCTGAGTTCAGTACCAAACTGAAAAGTTACTTGGCAAATTATCTGTTCTTCTGTTTTATTGCCTGAGAAAGGAGGGATACTACCCTCTCTGAAAAGTGGTTGTTATAAACCAGGAGGACAGTTTTAATATGCAAACAAACAAACAAACAAAAAAAACACCACTGCAATTAGACAGATGAACATACAGAAAATTCATGGGAAAATGTTCTCTGACTTTCAAGGTTTGGAAGATGTCCTGAAAAAAAAAAAGAAAAAGAAAAAAGAAATGGCTTCAAGTCTAGTGCAACTCAGCCTACTTGTGAATGAGAAAAAGAAAATGCTAAAGAATTATGCTTCAATATGTAGTTCATCATTGCTTTTCATTTGTGAGAAATAGCTCTGTTCAAGGATGAGAAGAAGGATTGATTTCTATGAACTCTAGGTTAGAGGCATGAAAAGAATGATTATTTTTCCAGTTTTGTGATCCATAGCAGTGTCGTTCACTTTATAATGAGGCTACAATTTCAAATGTTTCAGAGAATTAGTATGTGTTTGCAAGATGTGTTAGGAAACTCTTACAAACTCTCACTATTTACAGCAGGTCAAAAACATGGTAATAGTTATCTATAATAGTTTCCACCATCCTCTATAAGCTGCTGATACATATGTTTATAAGATGTTTATGAGCAATAATAAGAACCAATGTACCCATCTTAACTGCATGAAGTAATGTAATGCATGGGTTTGTAATGGGCTAACCATTTGCTCTGTGTTCTTAGTGGGAGAAGCAGATTAAATTCCTCATAATTTATATAACCCCTGAGCAACTAGCTTGCTTCATTACTGTCCCTCCAGCTTGATAGTGATTTTGAAGAAGACAAATGGCATTCTGCATTAACTCGGTCAGAAGTCATTTTGCAATTAAACAGGCTGACTGTGTTATGCCTGATTGATTTGTATTTCATGCAGGGAATTCTCTGCGCCTGTAACTTGTATGTTGATTAACCACTAGATGAAAATATGTCTCATTAAACTGCAGTAAACCTAATGTAGTGAAGAGTATATAAAAGCTCATCACAACATAATTTTCTCTGCATTTTCATGATCATCAGTGTCCCATACATGCAAGCATTCATTTGTGTTATGTAGTTTCTTTCAAAGGTATGAACGTGCAAGTTTTGCATGCATAGACATCAAATATTTCAATTAATATTTTATCTGGAAATGTTGCAATAATTTAGTTTGCAATCTCTAACGATGCCTATAAAAAGAAAATTTTCTTAGATATGTACAGATCTCTTTTCCAATATTTTTGATTAATCAATTCTTCTCTCATAAGAAGCACTACCAACTTTAACACGACTAAATGCAAACACTGTGGTTGTTTATAAAATATCACAGAATCACAGAATGGTTGAGGTTGGAAGGGACCTCTAGAGATCATTCAGTCTGATCCCCCTGCTCCAGTAGGAATGCCTAGAGCACATGACACAGGGTGGCATTCAGGTGGGTTTGGAAGATCTCCAGAGAAGGAGACTCCACAACCTCTCTGGGCAGCCTGTTCCAGGGCTCTGTCATCCTCACAGTAAAGTTATTCCTCATATGGAGATGGAACTTCCTGTGTTTCAGTTTGTACCTATTACCCCCTGTTCTGTCACTGGCCATCACTAAGAAGAGTTTGGCCCCATCTTCTTTATATTCTCCTCTCAGGTATTTATACATATAGATCAGATCCCCTTTCAATGTTCTCCGGGTTAAACAGGCCCAGCTTGCTTAGCTATTCCTCACATCTGTAATGTTTTATATGAATCTGAAACAAAGATGTTTTATTGCTTCTCTATTTGCTGTTCTTCTCAGTGTGGAGCCATAATAAAATCAGAAGCAGTCAGTGTTACAAGGATCCATAAAAATGCTCAGACTGAGTGAGAAATACTGAGCCTGTTTTGTTTACAGCATTGGAAAATCCACTCTGTTAAACCTTTGGCATTAAAAACTGAGAAAATCTTCTCTTGTGACTTCAATAAGATTAATATTGCCACTATAAACAATATCAGCACAGAACTAGTCCATCATTCAAATACAAATTGTCCCTCAAGCAATAGCACTGCCATCAAGCCACTGCCGCATGTGCCTGTGTTCTGCAGAGCATTATCATATCTTCAAGTGACTTCAACTATTTTTCATGCAATAAAGCTTGAAGGAGACATTCAGAGGAAAAGACTTGGCACTGATATTTTGGAATTACTGGTTTTTAGGCCCTCTTTCACTCTTATAACTACAGGCACTTAACTGAGAAAACTATGGCAGCTGCTCTAGTTCCTTCTGTAAGGAAGGGAGAAGAGACATTTCAGAATGCAGTTAAGTGAAAAACTGAGGTACAATTAGGGCAAAGTGCCATTAGATGCAATCAAAGGCGAGCCCTGCAGATACCTAAAACTCCTATAGCAAGCAAGTATATCTGGTCATAACTGAAGTGGCCTATTGTCTAAAATTTGATAACAAAGATCTAGACTAGATCCACATTTATAATTATTCTTTCTTTAGATAGCACTGATTCAGGTGAATAGGAGCTGATTCTTATTAGATCTTGCAGCTACTTCCATAATATAACTTTAAAGAAATATAAAGGATTGAAGAACAACATAAAAGATGGTGCCAGTTATGGATAAAATGATAAAGAAGGTGAGAAATGATTGATAGAAAGGCCCTCAAGTAGTAAATAAAAAAGATAAAAGAGGTATTTGTGAGAATTAAATGTTTAAATGTTGCAATGGATATTTACTCAAAAGAGCAATGAATTTTTACTGAATCTGTACTATTTGAAAATATTTGTGGTGTGAGATCACCTCATTGTGGGTGTTTGTCTTATACCTGTATATTTTACTGGAGTTACAATGTTAATTTGATTTTAAGTTGAGGAGACAAGCCACCTGTTTACAGTTGAGCACATACTCAGTACCTTACTAAATGGAGCCTCATGTCAGTACCTAAATAGCAACTGAGCCAATTTCCCTGACAAGCTGCAAGATGTGCAGCCAAGAGCTTTTTCTTAAATTAGGTCTTTGTTGGAATCATAATTGACAGAGCTTGGAGAGGTGGTGCTGATATGTTAAAGGAAGCCTACAATGTGCAGGATAATCACGTAGCTATCAAAAAAACAGAAAAAAAAAAAAACTATAAAAAGAATAGCTAGCATCCTATCTGATTAACAAAGAGGTTGAGGCATTTTGCTTTAAATAATAACTTCCACAGCATTTCAGGATTGTGTATCCCTGTATTGTGAAGAGCTGTGGAGCAGAAGAGAAAGATGCAGTATAGTTTATGTTGTGCAGCTTCTGCCAGAGCTTGGAATTTACCTTCACAAATGAAAATTGAGCGCTTTGGTGGTGACTTATGATTAGACTCTGTACTGCCCAGCCTGTCACAATAGCTCAGCTCTGCCATTTGCCAAGAGGTACAAATCACATAGATTGCTTTTTTTTAAGGAGGAGGAAACTAAGTAGAAGAGTGTTTATTACCTGTCATACAAATAAGTATATACATAGAACCCCTAATCTATAGGGGAAAGAAGGGACCTCCTTTTCCTTGCTGTATAAATTGCTACACTATACATTTTGGTGGAAATGAAAAGCATATTCACTTACGCTACATGTGCCTTTAGACATAATTGTTAAGAGCTTTTTCAATATCCCTTAGCTTGGTTAGATATAAAGTACATCTTTAATTGGTCTTTGAAAGTTTGTTACATGAGGTGGTGGTAACACAGAAATTATAGATAGCTCTGACAGGTGGATTTGCTAAATATAGTTGGTTTTTTAATTGTTCAGTATTTTTCTGTAGCAGGCATCTTAGAACTAGAACAGTATTTCATCTTTTTGTCTAAGAACCTACTTTATACTGTTGCCACCATGCATCAAAACTAAATTATTTGAAATCCATTTAAGCAGCCCATTTGGGATTTAATTAAGAAATGCATTCGATACATATGGCAAAAATGCAAATCTAGCTTATGTTTCTGATATTGAGTATCATGATGGATTATTAGTGGTATTTCTCATTTTTTTCACAAATAAAAGAAAGAACTTTTCAATTTATATATGCACATACTATAAAAAAGGTATTGGGCTTGTAAAGCAGGTCTTTGAAGGTATTAGTGTGTTTTTCCCATTTAAAAAAATGTGCCTTTTTCATTATTGGTGGTGCCTTATTGCAAACTTAAGACAAAAAACAACATAAAACAAAACAAAACTTGCACTTCATGATACATTTGAGTTCACACTGGACTTCTGACCTAAGTGGGCATTAAAATCCTAAGATTTCCAACTACAATTTCTCTAGGAATTGATTTAAATAAAGTCACTCCAATTCTCACTAATTGAAGACAGTTGGTCTCAAGGAGTAAATGCATGTATATTATTTAGGAAAATGTTTCTTACATCAGTATGTATGTATGTTTGTAGTACAACTGTACTGGCAAAAAATTGAAAAGAGAATACTTTAGAGGATAATCTTACATTCATATAAGGTGACCAGCCAGTAGATTATTTCATTTGACTTTTGTGAGCCTATTAAGGAAAAACGTTAGACAGAACTGGGCTGAAGTAAGAACTAGGATAGATTGCTTACCTTTCAACCACTTTATTCCTTTTTTTTTTTTTTTTTTTTTAATGCCTGCATAGTAGTTTCCAAATATATTCTGGATTTCAAATTAGGCTGAAGGAGGAACTAATCCACCTTCACTCTTTCAGTTGCCAGTATATGCGCATTTAGCTACGTCAGAAAATACAATTTCTGAAAGACTGTAATAAAATTATATGTGTTTTGACCCTAGATGATTCCTCATATACAATTTCAGTTTGTATTGTTCTTTAAGACTCCTCTTTTGGATGGCTTGATTGTATTTATATTGTTCAATGTTGAGCCAAGCTTGTGTCAGCTTCTTGCAAATCCAGCACAACCAGACTGTGTCCCCATTGCTTCAAGTTGCCATTTTGACCAGTGGGATCTTACCAGCAAATGTGAATTAATGTAATTGTGAGAATGCATGACTAAAGATGCTTGAACTCCTTTCCAAAAGAGTCAACATAGAAATAAGTCCAAATGAGACATATAGAAATATGTCAAAACTCATTCACAAATCCTCTTAGCCTTGGTCCCATGTGTCTGCAGTGACTGAAAAGTTTACTCAGTGTAAAATGACTGCAAATGCTTAAAGAATAACATTTTGAATTTCTGTGCCCTACAAGTTAGCTAATATCCAATCATCCTTAACAGATAACAAGGCAAAGCAGATCCTGTTAGGTTAGTGAATTGAATGTGCAAGAGAAAGAGAAGATATCTGCATATCTGCATAAAATTTTCTTGCAACTAGCAAAGTTGCAAGAAAACCTCAAAACCATTTTGGGGTTTTCTGTAGCCAGTATTCTTTATACTACTTTTTTTCCACCATAGTCTTGGGAGCCAGAGTCTTGGAGTTAACTTTGTGGTGCAAGTAATTTTTGCTGCTTTACAGGTATTTTTTTTAATTGGAAACTTGTTTTCAAATAAATTAAATTTGAAGAGCAAGCTGCCTCCTAAATAAGATGGAAACAGGTACAGCAGTTGTTAATGCTTGATACAGCAAGGTGATAAAATTCTCATTTCCAATGGTTCTTGTGCTACTGGAGGAGTATGGCAGCAGAGTGGAGACATGTTCCAGGAAGGATGTTGCACCATCAGTGGAAGGCAATGATGTGGGACATATATGCCACAGTTCTTGCATAGCTTTTTACTACAGTGTAAGGTTGATCGTTGCTTTGCTTTTCTTTGTTCTGTATTGGGACGATATCAAGAAGGCTGCATTGCTTCTGCCTGGTGATGTGCTGTGACGCTCTTGGTAAATTGCATGCTAGTAGACCTTTTTTCTTTTTCTTTAGGTAAAATTGAAACACAGTTTGAATGAAGACCAGAGGAAAGTTGCTGACAAAATACTAATATGCAACTCAAAACTTCTGAAGCCATGTGCTGCTTAAAATACTTTTTTTATCATACAATTGGAAGTTAGGGAAGAGCAGATACAATTTTTATAAGATAACAGTCTATATTTATTCTCTTTATAACTTAATGTAATACCCCTCATTATTCAACAGAATGAATTTAAATTCCTTACAAGGTATTCACTGATTCATATCTACTATATTTGTGGGTGTGATTGATCAGTAAGATTGATTTTAGAGCCTCAGACTGCATACACATACACTTGATGAATATGTAATTTACTTCACCATGGAGACAAGGAGTGGTCAAAAAGTTATTCCTAGAATATATTAGAAATTCCTCGAATTTCTACTCCTATGCTTATACATGAAAATGTTTTTCTTGACTCATGCAGTCAAATGCAATACTCCAGTATTTACTACTTTTGTGCAATAAGTTTTTAGTTCTGAGACAGGCATTTCTAAGCATAATTTAGCAACTAGAAAAGGCAATGTTGTTTAAACATTTTTTTGGAATTGTGGTGCTGTTGAAAATCGTGTACTACTTTATAGGTAGAATATTATATACATAAAATGAAAAAGAAAGAGGAACTAGGAACAACTAGGAACATTTCTTGTGCATAGGTCTGTAAAGTCCCAATCAGGAAATCATGCTACGAGTTGAACAATTTCTTGACTTTTATGGCACCAGATTGAGTAAAATGTGTTGCTTTTTGTGTAGCACTCTGTGATTTGATAGGTGTATTTATTTATTCAAACTTTCTTTTATAAGATTAAGGATACCTTAGCAAAATTCACAAACAAATCTACACATTTCGTGACGGCCTGTGAAACTGTATTGGATTTGAGTTGATTGGTCATGAAAGCTGTGTGACAAATGGTACAAATTTAGACATGAAAAATAAAACGTGCCTAGCTAGGCATGAAAGGCAAGGAAGATTTTTGTAGTTTCTTTTCAATTTCAAGTCTATGCAGTCTCTTTCATATTACTTGGGTCTTGCTATCCTCTCTCCTAATTTTTAATAAAAAAGCCTTTAAGAAAGCAAAAGAGTTTGATTAACATGTCATTAAATTATATATGATTTGAGGTACTTTTTACCTTGGGTTATATAGTTATCTGTAGTTAAACAGTAATAGTTGGAGTTTCATAGGCATTCCAGCTAGAAATGCGTGTAGAGGCGAAACAAAGCAAATTCAAAGAATCCTTCTATGTTCTTTATGATTTTTTATTATTATTTTTCCATGGAAATCTGAGGTTGGTCAGTTTTCTTAAAAATGAAAAAGAGAATAGCATAATTATAATCTGGGATTTGTTCTGTTATCACTGATTTAAACTCCACTTTCCATAGACTTATGGAAATATAGACTTATGTGAAATGTAGGTCTGATTTTTTTTTTAATGTACTGGGCAGAAATGGACTGTTTGCTTTATTTATCTGTTGTACTGAGGAGAAAGGATTCACATATTGCTAGCACACAAAGAAATTATTGCAGTGGTGCAATTTGGGTGCATCATTAGTATGCAAATCATGAGGATAATTTCTTTTTCTTCTTTAATAGGTATATAATTTCTCTTAAGGTAAATAAAAGTTTGTGTGCACACACAAAGGCAAATCATAGTTGGCTGGTTTGCTTAGAAACATGCTAGAAAACCTGCATGCAAAAGGCAACATAATCTCAAAGACGCGTGAGCGGATTTATCTAGGCAAATCCTCTCTAAGGAGTACTTTACAAGCCTTTTACAGAAGAAATTGTGAATTGCATTCCTATCTCAAGACTATTCCTGATATAGACAATAAAAATGTACTGGGAGGACCAGAGGTAGTTGTCTGTGAGATCTTTGCTGCCTGGAATGTGGATATATGTAATCTGACATTAATGTGTGCTATTTCGGTAGCTGGACAGAGCCATTACTTGGAGTTTGATTTTACCCATGTAAAATGCATTCCTTTGACATATAATCTTCCATGTATTTCTGGATGCATTTTCTCCTTGGAATGATTTATAATGGTGGATATGACTAATACCTTTCTTCATGTTGAAAGTCCCAAGGAAAAAGTGCATTTTAGGTTATTTCCTATAGCTTATGGAAGGTTATATGCCTTGTTTATGTAAAAATAAATAGTTTCAGCAGATCTGACTTTTAATGTGAGTGAAAACATTGGTAAACATATACAAAATAAGTAAAATAAATGCTGAATTCTGTTGCACAAGATGAAACATGTTCATTGTGCATAATGAACAGTTTGAAAAGTGTTGAAACCTGTATTTCCAGATGAAAAGAAACATCAAAGCAGCACGCACTCTCCTTTATCTTCCTGGTAATTATTTCTATGGCTGTGGTTTTGCTACCTTGTTAAGAAGGTGGTGAGAGCACTGACTGCACCCGTCTCTCTCCCAGAGATGGAGACGCCATCCAGCTGAGTTATGTCCTGCACTGGTGCTTGAACAGTGCTGCAGCACTAGCTCGGTGGCTCTGTAATGGTCAGGGTAATTTCCATTGCTCTGTTATTAACAGCGATTTTCACATTTTGCACAGCTGAAAGAGCTGGAGCAAATGTTACTTGCAGCACACTGCTTTCTGTGGTGCATGGATGATTGGTAATGCTTAGGAGGAAATAAAGATTCTGGCAGCGAAATAAATGCATTTCTTCAGTTTTCCCCTCTTCCTGTTCAACTTCCTTAGTTACAACAGAGTTCTCTGTTTAGGCTATGATCTTCCATTAGGAAGCACAGCTGCGGGTCAAACAAGTTGGAAAGATGTGTTGGGAAGCTTCTACAGAGGTTTCTAATTCTGGGCCTTTTTAGCATTTATTTTCATCTTGTATTGTGAGGTAGTTAAGTGACACAAACACTTGTATATATTAAGTAATAATAAAAATAAGGCTATGGTGAGGGAGGGAAATGAACCAGATACCTTCTCTCTATCATTCTTCTGTTACTGAGGATCCTCCTCAGGAATCTGATAGTTGAGAAACCAGAATTATGAATATAGATATAGCCTAGGTTTAATGTGTTCTGAATAGAAACACGAAACTTTATTTCTGTTTCTTTGCTGTAATATATTAACATAAACATATATAACTTCCTTTTCTTGCAGGGTGCTTTGAGTGTTGCATCAAATGCCTGGGGGGTATTCCCTATGCATCTTTGATTGCTACCATCCTGCTGTATGCAGGAGTCGCACTCTTCTGTGGCTGTGGACATGAAGCACTTTCAGGAACTGTCAACATTCTGCAAACCTACTTTGAGCTGACAAGATCTGCTGGAGATGTCATTGATGTCTTCACCATGTAAGTTACTAATTTCTTTTAACTGCTTTCTTCTAATACTGCTTAGAATTGTGCAGGGAACATAAATTAGATCCAAGAAAATGTGCTGCACTAAAAATCACAGAAAGTATGATTTTATGTCAGATAAGCTCAGCAGATGGAATTTGACAGAGCTGATTTTTTTCTGTATATAACTTGTAATAAAATATAATACCCACTAGTAATCATAAGCAATTGAATACTAAAAAATGACTTAATATATTCATGAATTTGTTCCATACAATATTTGCTTACATCTTGCATCTGAAATTTTTACTACTGAAATGTACAAAATTTTCAACTGAATACACCAAATAAGTGAAGCAGAAGTCTGCAACAAATAATAGATTAGTTCCGGGAATAAATGGAATAAGAAGATAACTGACGTGTTATACAGAACCATAGGACTTGAAGCTTCAGAAAGTTATTGCCTCTGGCTTTCCTACAGTTCAGTTAGTTTTCATGCCTTGTTGCTCCTGAAAACCTATTTTTGGAAAGGTTTTATGAAAAAGCCTGCAATGTTACTTTAGTTGAGAATTTCCTTTTATATAATATTAAGTGACATCTTCTTATCTTCTTCTCTTTATAACAAGATTTCCTTCAATACTTGAATTCCAAATTCCTGTTTTTGCCACTGATATTCCTAACTGAAGCTGAAGAATCGTATTCACACTTTCGTAAGCCTTTTCTTTCTTGAGTGTGTGGGGAGAAGTGATCTGCCAGAGGTCATTCATCAAAACATAGACATCATATGATAGATATATCCATGAAAAGCTCAGCGCTTCATAGTCATCAAAAAGCAAATCAAATAGCAGTGAAAATTGGGAATGGCATAGAGAAAAAGAGAACACATTTATGCCACTGTATCAAACCATCTTTCATCTGTATCATGAATATTGCATATTGTTGTGGTCCCCAGGACTATGATGTGCCAAATAAATGAAAGAAAGGTGATTAGATGCACATCTTGAATATACTAGGATTCTTCACTATGGAAAAGGGGTGACTAAGAGTGTTGTGAGAGTGGTCTAAAAACAGATGGTACTTTTTCTGTTGGAGAAAGCAGGAGATACCAGTGGAACTCATAGAAGCCAGATTTAGAAGAAAGATGAAGTGATTCTCCAATTGCTGCATAGTAGAATTGTAAAACTAACTGTATATTATGGATGCCAAAAGTGTATATGGGTTCAAGGGAAAACTGGGAAGTCCATGGAACGCAAATGGTTTCTAATGACATAAGTCTGCCCAGCTGAGTCCCAGAAACTGGAAGAGTGTGGGAAGGAAAATGGACACAATAATATTTGATCTGTCTTGGTGCCACTTTTTTTATGGAAGGGTAGGATAAGAATCTTAATCTTAATCTTTTGACCTGTGCGGTGCTATATTATCATCATCCTTCCCATGAGTTTTCTGTGAACACTGACAGTCTTGTTTGTTGAGTTAGTATCCTGCAAGGGGAATGCACTGAATAAGTATGTCACTGCTATACTGCCTTGAAATTTCATTGGCCTAGGCATAGGGAATTTAGTTGTTCTTGTACAGGGTTGTGTTGGGTTAGTGGAAAATATGGCTCTTCTGTTTCACTTTTTTTGGCTTGTCATTTAGAATAATGAGTCTGACTTCACTTGGCTGCTAAGGTTCATTGTTATCCTGAATGAAAGATCAGTCATTTTATTACTCTAACTTATTTTATTAGTTGCTAGCAAGCCACTAGTGCATAACAGCCACAAATCGATGCTTTCCCTTCATAGTAAGTTTTCCAGCTTCTCTCTGTCAAGTGCTTAAGTGCAAATATCAGTCAAGGGCCACAGTTCAAATGCAGATGATTCACTGAAAATGATTAAGGAACTGTAACGGAGGTGGGTTTTTTGTTTGTTTGTTTTGTTTTGTTTTCTCCTCCCTGTTCAATTGTTTGGCTTTCTCCATAGATTTTTGATCTGTTCTTCTGGCTGTTTACCTAAAGACTTACTAAAGCCAGATCTTTCACCGACAGACCCACTGGGATTGAAACTTCAATTTAACTTCAATTGTGAATGATGTCTCTAAAATAAAGTCTTAAGGAGAAAAGGAGCAAATATTTTGACTAAAAGCAGATGGGCCTATTGTCTGTAACTGGGTTAACTGTGTGGTTCTCAAAGAAATTTGCATATGTCAATTTTGCACCTGCTTAAATAGATATTACTCTGCCTTTGTAGGGAGAATTGAGGCTTGATATTTTGTCACAACTATTGATTAACAGCTGGAAGTACAAAAACCCTGAGGAAATTATATTGCTTTGGAAGTCAAAAAAGCAGAAAACTTATGCATATAAAAACACAGAGTGGTATCAACATTCTCAAAACCATATGTAGTTGAATGGAAGTAAAACATATTGGTTTATTTTTCTGATTACATATAATAATAATAAAAAAGTGTGACCTATTATATTATGTTATGTTATATTTAAAGTCATTTAAGAGCTTCTGTCTTTTAATACTTTTAATGATCTGAAGTGTCTCAGACTAACCTTGAGACTGCATATTAGTGATAAATATGTTAGGGAAATTCTGTAATTGACTGTAGTGTGTTAAAATCCATTTAATCATGCCTATGGTTTCCCTCTATATTTTTATTATCATGGTGGGTTTCAAATGCCATTCAGTTCAAAAACCAATCAATATTTAAGACTCCTTATACAGGCTGTAGGAGATAACAGCATTTTTTCTTGTGCCCATACCTGTATTTGAGTTGTTTCAGTTCTGAACATAAAGGATCATTCATACTTTAGCTTTGCCAAAACAACTACTCATTGCAATTTAAAAGAAGGAGTGGATGTCTATAGAAAAATTATCACTTCTCTCCAGGGCATGAAGGGGATCTGAAACACCCTTTGTATGCCTTAGAAGAAAAGCCAAGATACCTAAATCTGTGAAAGCCATTAAGAACTATATACTCTAGCAGCACAGAAACTTGGTGTCAGGCACCACAAATGCTCCTGGTCTCCCTCCCATGACCCCCACTGCAGGCCCTGGTTCAGCCCAGCTGGAGCCAAAGGTCCCTGCTCCTCCGTGCCTGTCAGGTGCTCAACCAACTGCACCAGTTTGGTGTGACAGAGAGGGCATGAGTGGAAGAAAGCCTGTTAATTTGCTGAGCAAAGGTGGGTTCTGGATCCAGGTCCCTGGGTTATTGCTCAAGTTCAAGAATATGTCCCAGCTGCAGTTCCTAACATTCACTCATACATGCTTTGGAAGTGCCAACAGTATTTGTAGTTTTGATGTACAAAATGAGAATAAAAATTGCAGCTGGTGTTGAAATTCCTTAAACATATAAATTAATTTACTCAAATTATTTTCTTTCTAAGCAAATGTGTGGAATGAACAGTGTTAGTAATTCAAGTCTACAGGAGATATTTCAGAGAGAGGCTGGGTGGAATAAGGTAATGCTTTTATGGCAAAGGGCTTGTTCTGGACAAAACAAATCCAATCTATGCTAGTGGCGCTAAATAACAATAGCTTCTGAAAAACAGCAATGATTTGTTTAAACAGATTTTGTTTAAAAGGATTGGATTACAGCCTGAATTGATTTTCTTCAGGATGACACAGGAAAACAAACATTATAAACTCCAGAAAACTAAAATAGTTGGAAAGTATCTAAATATACCAGAACTCATATTGCAGTAGCAGGTATTCACTGTGGAGAGAGCAAATCTTGAGAAGTCACAAAGCTTAATGCTGTACTCTTCTGTTTTGACACAGTTGTTCCTAAATGTGTAAACCTTTAATAAACTGTATGATTATAAAACCCATTTTGAATAATCAGTGAGTGACATTTTTATCAGGAATAACTGCTTATTATATTGCTTTCTCGATCATTTCTGTAAAACTTTCACACAGACACAGACTTCATTATTAATATTATCACTATTGCGCTTTTTTTTTTCCCTCACATGAAGAAATGTATCTTTGGGAGATTAACCATAATGGAAAGTCATAAGCTGCATTTGGGGTGTGGAGTCTTTTAATTGCTGTAGGGTGCTGATGTGATTCAGAAGAATTCAATAATGTAATTAAACTGCAGCATACAGTATGTCTGCAAAGTAAAGAGCATAAATAGTCACTGACTTTGACAAGTTTCCAAAGTCAGTAGAAGTAGATGGCTGACTGTTGAACATATAGAGTATAAGCTCAAAATTGTTTATTTTAGACAAACTCCAGAAGAGCATTTTCAGGCGATCAGCAGCACAAGGTACATGGTTGGGGTATTTCCTAGCAGTTCCTTTTACAGTTCATTATTTTAGTGTGTAAGGCCAGTTAGTGCCATCTGTCATATGTTTGTGAAATATAGGCCATGAAACAAGGGAATCACATTTAAGAGTATAAAATGAGGAAGTCTTCTTAAAAGAAACATTAATAACATTTACCTCCTACAAAAAAAAAAACCTGATTTAGGTCATTGTACATTCACTTCCTTGTCAAGGTGTGAGATCGAAAAAATAAACTAAATGAAGCTGTAGTTTTAAAATCTGTTGTTACTATGTTTGCCATTGGAAATGCCATGGATGCTCCACTCCCTTCTTACAGCTAAAGATTTCCTTCCCTTAAAAATGTAAAAACCCTCATTTTACATGCTGAAGTAGCTTGGTTTTATAGTCTTTTTTTTATTAAAAGAATGTTATTTAACAAACAAATGGACATATGCACAATTGCTTTATTTTTGGAGAAACAGCACTCCTAGAGATTTTTTAATTCTACTTTACAGTGTTTGAAAAGAGTGTTTTGAGAGATAGATGAATGAATGTTATTCTCCTCCTCTGTTGGTTTGTTTTTGCTGGCTTTATCATGTTATCATCTTCTACTAAAATCAATATTTTATTACTACTGTTACATTGATTGTGTTGGGACTGTCATTTCTTTGAATATAATCTCACTGTGGGCAATTCTGTTTGCCTTAAAAGAAGTATTGGCATGCATTTTTCATTTAAAAACTAGAGTTTACCTAGGAAGACATTTTCTGTTTCACAGGAACAGTGGAGTTACATACCTAAAGTAGCACAGGACAAAAATAATAAAGATTACTTTCAGAGTGTAGCAGTCCAGATCTGGTATCTTTTAGTAGCCATACCAAATCTGGCAAAGTATGCCAACACCTGAGAATATGGCCTTCAAAAGATGATAGTGATGAAAAGTCACCTTTACTACAGCTGTCGCTGTAGTTGATAAAGCAAAACAAGTACTTTTCTATATAAGCAAAATGGGATTCGGGAAGTACCTGCAATTGTGTGGTGGGTCTTTGCCCCAGTTTTCCGAGTGTATATTATTACCAGGGAAAGCTGAGTGGAAATTCAGTACCCATTCATGCCCAATACCATCATGGAAATCTCCTCAATGTTATTTTAAAAATGTTTCTAAGAAAGTGGTTGTTAGTAGAGGTGAGAATGCTGACTAGGTCATCAGAAACAACTTTATGAGAGGCACCATCATCCATTTGTTATAGTCAGAATTATGTGTTTTGGACTCATATAAGCTGTATTTATTTATTTAGTGCTAGAATCTTTCCTGTTCCAAGAATGTTGCAATATTCAGAGAAGAGAAATGTAGTTTCAGCTACTCTTACACCTCTTCATTTCGGTGAGAAATTCTATATGTTTCTCAGGATGCTCCATGAAATAACATCTTAGGTGTGCTTTTCCTAAGAAGGATGCAAACATCAAACTCTTAGAAAATGATGACTTAGGGTTGAATTCTGGATCCCTACATGGAGTTGCATATTATCCTGCAAATGAGTCATGCTTTAGCTTTAAGCAAGTAATTTGATGTGATTCTATACAAATTTCTTCCAGAAATACAGAACCAAAAGCTATATCACACTACCTGTTTTTAATGAGGCTTTACTGACATCTTCTTATTAGCTTCTTTTTCTACACACTCAAGATATTTTACTCTTGCTTGCCTTTTTTATTCTATCGTCTTAATTTGCAGATAATGTATGATTATTAGTAAATCCTCCTTTTCTCCTGTTGGCTGCATTTTTTCTTCTCAAGTCTGCTTTTGCTTATTTCTCTACCCAAATCCAAATCCCAGAGGTGATACATAATGCTGTTATCACCTCCTTTTGCTAACAGTTCCCCTGTGCTTCATGGCACCAACCGTCTTCCTTACTAAAACTGTTTAAGTGAATAACATCATGAGCCTACACTAAGAAATTGTCCCCAGCTGGTATGCAGCACAGCTTGAAAACCTCTTTTATAAATTTCCATGGGGGCAGAACTCTGTAACAGGCTCCCTACCAACCTGCTTGCTTATAAATGGTGCCTTATAGCTTGTCTCCGTTTGAAGAAATGCATTTTCAGAATTGTTTGTACCAACTTGAGAAAACTGGAGGCGGCCAGCAGCTATTCAGTCCTTTAACATCTCTTTGGATTAATCCCTGAGAGGCCAAGGGGATCATCCCAAAGGCCAGTACTGTTCTTTTACAGAGGGATGGACAGCACTATGTGATCTTGAAGTGTCAAGTATTCAAAGTTCCTTGATACTCGGGGAGGAGAAAAACAAACAAACAAAAAACCTCCTAGGCTGTATGTAGTGCATTCCCAGCAAAACAGACCTCCACCAATGGTAAATTCAGTGCTTCTTCTTCCTAACAATCTGTGGCAGCTATAGCAGCAGCTATAACAGCATTTTTAAAGAACTGTACTGTGTTTAGTATCTTTGGCAGCTGTTTTATTTTCCTTACTATGTTTTGTTTAGCTGGGAAATCAAAATCAGGTAATCAAAATAGATTATTTTAACAATAATGCCTACGTGTATATCCTATTTTTCCGATTAGAGCAGCCAAATTTGTTTTCCTGCTTCTTAAGGAAGTAGGGATACCATTTCCCATCTGCTGACACCCAGAAAACCTGAGATGTTTCTGCAGACATCTGAGGAGTCCCCTTCAACCCAGCAAGCATGTTTTATTGCAAACTTAAGCATCTTTTTAATCAAAGAAATCCTTGACCTTCTAGGATTATTTTACCAGCTTTTTGATTGTATTGATTGTATTGATGTGTTTTTGGAAGAGTGTAAAATAATTAATATGAGCCCAGTGGGCTGAAAGACTCTCAACCACAATATAATACCTCAGTTGTCATAACACTCTTCTAGAAGCCTGCCATGCGTAGACCTGATCATGCAGCATTTTGGGTTTGTTTGTTGTTAATTTTTTATTCTTCAGTTTTCACAGAGCACCACCAAAATATACAGTAGGAAATCTGCAACAGAGATGTGGCTCACCAAGCATTTTTCAGCCACCTCTGACTTGTCTCTGCTGGGAAAGTCTGCTTTGTACTCATCTGCAAACGGGTTGTTCTTTTAAGGTGTTAGCATTGGCAGCCTCCATCAAGGATTTCTGTAAGGGAAAGAAAGTGTTATCTCTAGAGCTATTTTCATATTTGTCTATTGGATAGACTCCAGATTCAGCTTAATGAATTAGGAAGTCTGCTTAATATGAAATAATTAATGAGCAGCAGTAGGATAACAGTAAAAATGGAAATTCTCCAGTGGGATCAGCTTGATTTAAATCATCTACTGAAGAGAGAGTGAAATATGTTTCTATTTTTTAAGGTTTCTGAAAATAATGTGAAGAAAATCTGATCTGGAATCAGATAGTAGAGCCTCTACTAGATTAAGCATGGAAAATATGTTTTACATTATTCTGTTAAAAATATTTTTATTAATTTCAATTTTATTCACAATTGATTTCCATTTAGATAATCATTCAGTTTATTCGAATACTGTGTATGAATCTTTGTGTACAATAGACTTCTATAAAAATATATTCAGTTGGTCTGCATTCACATAAGTTTATATATCCAGCAACCTATATGTTAACACTTGAGGATTGCATGATCATCTTAAATTTGTTAAAATAAAGATCATCTTTGCAAACTTTATTCACTGTCTTTTTATATAAAGGCTTCAAAATTTTAATTATATCATTATATACTACCCATAGAACTCCCTTCTTATTTAGTCAAATCGGTATTCATGATTTCTTTTCATTCTTCTGATTTCAGGTAGCTTCAGTCTTCCCCTAATGTCTCTCTCTCAAATTCTGTCAATTCAAGCATAATTTTTTTTTCTTTTTTTTGTGTCTCTGCTTCCTTTGCTCTTCAAATTCTGTCAATTCAAGCATTTTTTTTTTCTTTTTTTGTGTCTCTGCTTCCTTTGCTCTTTAGCTGGCTTCTTTGCTGCCAGTCTGGGCAAGCTTGGTGCTCTGCTTTGTCCCTGTTCAGCTCACCCTCTGGCTTCTGTCCGTCACCCCTTCTGCCTTTCCCAAGCTCCCTGGTGGCTCTGCTGCTCTCTTCCCCAGCATTTGAGACACCAAGGCAACCCATATGGCCATTAATCTCCCTGTGCTCACTCACCAAGAGTCAGATTTTACTTTTAAAGAATAGCATCTCCATTTTACAAGGCCCACCTTTCATTGTCTATTACCATGTCACAGAGAGATCAGGGTTTATATGAACTTTATTAGATGCTGGAGAATTTAAAACCAATGCAGTCTTCATTGTATGTATGATGAAATGTTACTGCTGTAATCTGTTTCCTTTAAGTATAGCAATCGTAGTAGTTACATTGCAATACAATTCTCCTTGACTTTTAAAGGGGTAGTAAATTATGGTTTTACAATTTTCCTATTTTTTTCTTTTTGCTCTTTACTTTTATGAGATCCCTCCTTCTTGGAATGAGTCTGGCTATTTCATATCATGTAGTCAGATCAGTAGAGATCTTACTCATACTCTTTCTACAAAGAGAAGTAGTAAGAAATTGATTTTTATATTTGGTTAGGGTAAAAGTATTTGTATTTTCCTTGTAGAAGGCTTAAAAGACACTTAATCCTTTAGCTACACATAAGGCTGAGGCAAAAGCCAGGAAGGAAATCTTTCGGTAGGCTTTTTGATGTGAGCAGCTCAGTGGGAGATTCGGCACAGATGGTTTAAAGAGCTGTTGCAAGGGCTGAAATAGTCTCTGGACCTTCCAAAAGCTTTAATCCCTCAGGTCTATGACAGCTTGTAATTTCTACTGGGCTGAGCACACTGAGGGCTGCGAGGAGCTGCTGCTGGCTCAACTCCCATACTCCAGCCACTGGTGGATGTCACACTTCTACAAGGTGTATAATGTATCAACTGGAATAGATCCTATGGTATATTCACAGAATTACTATATGTTTGTTTTCCTGTCATAAGTTCATTTTCGTCAATAATGTCAAGAAAGGCTCAAAAACACATAATATGGGTTTTCTGTTAAAACAGTGTTACAATGGCTGAATTACTATAAAATGAGGAAAATGGGATTTTTACAATGTAGGCAATTTACAATTCAATTAAATTAGTACAATCAATTTAATTAAATTAATTGTATTAATTGTACTGTAAATTGTACAATTTACTAAAAATACAATGTACACTTTATTGAAATAAATTTCATTTTTGCATCTTCAATATCTTATACCGCCTACAGTAAGTTTATGTGTGTGTTTTGAATAGTCAACTTATCCTAGTTTTCACTTGCCTATGAAAGTAAACATGAGAAGACTTTGTTATTGGAATGAGTTAGAAAATATATATTCCTGTCTCCTTTCTAGAACCTTTCAGTTCCACCTTATGAAAAATACTATGATAGATACCGACAGAGTTCCTTTCTTATATTTGTTTTTTCCTCACCAGGTCATAAGTTTAATTGGTTTTGGTTTTTTTTTTTTTTTTGGTCAAATTGTTCAAAGCAAGCTTAATATACATTCAGCAAAGCTGTAGTTGCATTAATATATCTGAAATATTAACTATACAATTGAATCTGAGTTTGAATCTCTTGGAAAACCATTCAAATTCAAAGATATTTTAAGGAACTTTAGTGACTTGTTATTGTAAAACATGTATTAAAAGATGACCGGGGGGGAAATTTTGAAGTAAGAACTTAAAGAAACTGTACTATTTTTTTTTCTCTCATAAAGACAGAGATTAATGCTTCTCTCCAAAGCAACTTCAACTTTAGTGCATGTTAACATTGATCTTGTTCATCCTAGTGTCTTGTTACAACTCCTAGGTATAATGGATGGCCTGGGACCAGGCAAAGCCTCCTCACGCTGTAGTCAACTTTCTGGCCATCTCTGGGTCATGGGATGGCCCAAAAAGCTGCCTGTGCAACCCATGGACCCTCCACAGCTGGTCACACCGGGACCAGTCCTGGCTCCCTGACATGGTGATCTCACAGCCTTGCCATAGAGCAACACCCAATGAGCTGGCCTTGTTGCTGTAGTTTGAGCAATACCTACTCCTAGTTGGAAGCTGGGGGATGCCTTTATTATTCTGTGTCAGAATTGTCTGTTGTCTGTGTCACTTTGTCCATTGAGATATAAGAGGAAAAATAATAATGAGGAGAGGACAGCAGAGACTTACATTGTTATTTAAGAACTAATTGCATATGCAGAAAGATTTATTGAAGATTATGACAGAGTATCTTTTCTATAATAGAGTGGCACTTCACTGATGGATGTAACGTTGCTCAGGAAATGTGTCAGATTCCTGCTTCTCTTTACTCTTTCTCTTTGCTACTTTATCTGCATAAAAAAAAGAGATAATTAACTCATTTTCAAGTTATCTGCACAGATTGTTCTCTTACATATAGAGATTAATTTTTATATTTTATTAAATTAAATGGCCCTACAATTTTGTATCAGTGCTAGCTTATTCCAACTTCTGTCCTCAGCTTGAGTTATCATTATAGCACATCAGCATTTAAAGTGACTCTAGAGTAGAAACTTTGATGCTTAGAGGGTCTCAATGTTCAGAGTCAAATAACTTTTGCTGTTCTTATACAGGATTGATATCTTCAAGTATGTGATATATGGTGTAGCAGCTGCATTCTTTGTATATGGCATTTTGCTGATGGTGGAAGGATTCTTTACAACCGGTGCCATCAAGGATCTCTATGGAGACTTCAAAATCACCACTTGCGGCAGATGTGTCAGTGCCTGGGTAAGCTAATAAGGCAGCCTGCATATTTAAGGCAATTTCACATGTTTTATATATTTGTGGTATTATAGTGCTTATTCTTGGTTTTGTTTCTTTGATATTTTCTGATAGATCACTTCAGTGGTTAAAAATTCCAGCAAAGATTTAAATACAGGTTTCTTATATTGATAGTGTTTACTATTTGGGCTTGTAATTATTTTAAGATTTCTGAGGGGGTCTGTTCAATATCAGATAAAAACTTATTTTTGGGGAGTTTGATTTTTCCTTTTCTTTGGTGAGAGTGGTTTTGTCACTTGGTACCTGTTGCAGCAGGATATTTCTGAAAACGCCATCAGCATCAACAAGTTATATTTTTCTAATGAAAAACAAAATACCAAGCATATGCAACTAACTCAGGATATCAAGCTACACTAAGTCATAGACAATAAGTAACATATTAAATATTAACCACAGGAAGGTTTTATACTGTACCTGATCTCAAATGTCAGTATTTATTAACTAGATAATGGGCTAGGAACAAATATAAGCAACAGTGAATACCCTCAATGATACTAAAAGCTAACAAAATTTATCTTTTGAAATGTCTGATATTAAAACTGGGCATAGATAAACGACACATTGGAAACTAAGAAATTTAGCATGTATGTCACCCCTACACAGTGTTATAAGCTCCATGGTAATGCTGCTTTCTCTCTCTCTTTTTTTTTTTCCTGTTGAATGGTATTGTAAGATATTGACTCTTTAAGAATTGTTTTAAAGCATTTACATGAATATATGAGCAAAAATTCCAGACATTTTAAATGAAGAAAAATTATTGCATATTTATGCCAACACTACCTGCTTTCATCTTTGGAAAAATAACGTTTGATCTTTTATGCTTTGAATCTATGTAGCTAGTTCAAATTCTGCACAGAATGGAAAACCTACAAAAATTAAGTTGTTCTAAATTTCCCTAAATGATTTTCCTTAGTACAATGAGCGATGCTTTATCCGCCCACAGTTTTGATGCCTTTGTAATAAGAGCTGTAATTCCATAGTCTGTACCTAGAGGAAATGAATAGTTAAACATCTATCCTATGATTAATATCATTGCTATGATTAATGATTCATAATATGAATTCTTTCAGCATGTTACTTGCCTAGTCAGTAATTTGTATTGTTTGTGTTTTACTTCATATAAACGCTGTATGGTTAAGATTAAGGCCAAGTATTGTTTGTGACCAAAACACATATAAGCCGTAAATAGATCTGAGTTGAATACCTTACTATAGTTACTATGGAAATCAGTGGATGTTCTTCTTTACCATAGCCAGAGAAGCCTGCCCGTTCTTTCTGCTGTTTGACTGCTGGTCTGATACTAGTGATATAATCTTAAAATCACTAGGAATACTATGCAAATGACTGCAGCTATTTTTAGTTGTTATTCTGGACTAACAATTTGGGAGTAAGGCAATTATAGTATTTTGTCATTTAAAACTTGTGATTCCCTTCTTGTACAAATTTCTTTTGATTAGCTCAGTCTTAAAACTCTTAAGAGAAAAGTAGCTTTCTCTATTTGAAAACCACATCTGGAAATAGAAGACTTCAGTTCAGCCTGAATGCTATTATTATTTATTCAGTTCATTATGTCATGCAGTAGTATGTAGAGATAAATTCTAAGAACAACAGACAGATTACTAGAGATATAACTCAAATATAATGGGTGCCTATGTGTCTAGCATGGATGGTTTTACTGTTACGTAAAACTAGTGTAAGAAACTTTTTAATGTAGCAGGTTGCCATACTAAGATAATGCTATTGAAGAGGACTTCCACAGCCTACATGCTGCAAGCAAGCTTCCTCATATAAGACCTTTTTCAAAAATATATATATATAAATTTTAAATCTAAGTCCTCAAAGACTTTAAAACAAAAGCCTTAAACTTCTTTTACTAGTAACTTAATTCTGGTTGAAATATGTACAACCAACATGTCTTTTTGAAGAATTAAAATCACAAAAATGGCTCTACATCCAGAAAAACCTATGTAAAAATCTAAATTTATCTGTTATTTCACATCAAATTTGCTGAAGTCATTAACAAATGTGACTCTGTAAATAGCATTTTAACATGTGGAGGTCTGAAAATGAAAACAAGTTCTTTTTGCTTTATCATTTTTGTCTATTATTTGTCATGCCTATCATTAAACATAGTAGGAAAATGAAGACCATTGAATGGAAAATTTCAAGGAGGAAAAGCTCATACTAACTGTGTATAGAAAAGGTAGACTTATCACTGAAAAATAACAACTATGCCAATGCTGCCCTGGGAAGTTCCCACAAGAACTCAGAGGGCTGGTGTCAGTGGCAATGAAGAGTCTCACTGAGACTTTCAGAAGGAATATGCAGTGAGAAGTAGTAAAACTAAAGCAGTGTAACGATGTTAGTCGCATTGAGATAAGGATAGCTGTGTTTTTAGTATTTTACGATGCCTGAATATGCCTTCAGAGAATTAAAGAAGCAGTTATAGATAACTGTGGCATAACACAGTTAGTAAAAAAAAAAAAAAAGTGAGACAGGCCTGAAGCCAACTGTGACACTGTTTGTGTATTTGAAATTTAATAACCGTCCTATTTATATTCTCTACCTTGATCATGGAAAGCCTAATTTCTGTCTTAGAATGTCTGTTTACAAAGTCAATAAAAAATGAATAAAGATCCACAACTGAGGCTTTTCTTCCTTTACAAGTCTTAGTCTTATGAAAATTTTATGGAAAGATGAAAAACCAGTTCATTTTTTTTCTGATCAGAAAGCATTAGATAAAGATTTCGTCGTGGCTGTGGTGCTTCTATCTCTTTGTATCTCTCAGCTTTGAAAAGCTTGTTAAGCATGTTAAGCATGTTAGGGCTCTACAGAAGGATGCTGAATCTACTGGGTTGGACTGATTTTATCTGTTGTCTTTTAGATGCATTAGGTCATTTCCAGTGTTGCCATTTATGAGAAGAGTGTGTCTGCGCAGCCCGGGCAGATTTCATTTAAGAGTAGAAGTGGCTGTAGGAGTTTATTGTATGCTTTTAAATAGTTTATGTTCACTATTTTATACTGCTACTGCTTGATATTTGTGAGATAACTACTGGCCATTATCAATTTAAAGTAACCTAATGTATAAGATAGAAGACCTACTTCCTTTAGAGCTAATTCATTATACACTACTGAAAAATTCTATTTCTACACAGCTTTCCTTTTAACGGCATTAAATATTAATGAGGTATATCTTTGTTTTGAATGCAATCTTGGATTGCCTTACACTTTGGTTTAGATAGGAAAAAGTTATTAGTATTTAGCTGTCTTAGAAAGATGTGTTAGTAAGATCATGCTTTTTAATTTCTCCAGTATAAGCAAGCAATTTTTATGATCCTAAATAGTCAAGCTGAACTTTCATTCTAAGAGGTTTTATTGTTTTTTCTTTTTCTTTTTTTCTGTATCTTTTCCTTTTTTTTCATCTTAGGTGCTGAAATCATTTTCTCTAGTTTTAAATATTGTCATGTTGGCATATTTTCTGCGGTGTGTAATCCATCTTGGATGTCTCCAAAAATTTGATTTACTCTACTAATAATTATTTACTCACTGATGATCTTATTTTTTGACAAAATAGTAATTGTATTTTTGTTTTCTAAGTATATTCATGATTCTCCTTTTGGTTTTATTTTTCCTTTTTAAAAAAGGCTACTAAGAATCATGCTTTTTAATGTAATTCTCTTTTTGAATAATTCTTTTTTTTTTCCTCATAAGGAAAATATTTCAATATTATACCACATATATTATACCATCCTTGACATTTGCTGAGAAATATACTCTCAACTTTCATCCTAGCTTTGTGTGTGTAAGAAAATACAATAGAGTCAATATTATACCACAGTAATATCATCCTTGACATTTGCTGAGAAACATACTCTCAACTTTCATCCTAGTTTTGTGTGTGTAAGAAAATACAATAGA
>NW_010589592.1:3191-17053 GCF_000705375.1 Tinamus guttatus
GGCAGCTCTGTTGGAGCCGATGCTTGAGGACGGCTCGGGAACCTCCCCTGCTGTTTTGCTGCAGGCCAGGACCATCTGCAATGAGGGCTTTGGTGGCCCTCAGTCCCTCATGCCTGGTGTTCCTCATCCCGGGAGCATCCCTACGCAGGGCATTGCAAGGCTTTTCCCAGCAGCTCGAGGGAAGGGGGAGCAGGAGCCGCTCTGCTGTCGGGTTCAGGGCTGGGGATGAGTGAACTGAATTTCAGACCTCGGGGCAAATGAAAGGCAACAGCCAACCTAATCCCCAGATGACCCCAAATAAGCCCTTCCCCTCTATTGCTGCCTATTCAACTCTTTAATCCTTCCCACCCCGCGAGCTGCCGCACAGTCCAGCCTTTCCGTGCTGACACATCCATTCCTTTTTTCCGATGTTCCTCCGCTTCCTCCGTGTGGCTTTGCCAGCATACGGATGCATCCAGCAGTGTCCACGGCCCGTTGGGACCTGCTGCCGGCTGGGAGCACGGTTGGAGTTGAGGAATGGAAGCGAATTATCCTCAAAGGTGGGAAAAGGTGTCTTAAACGCAGCCTCCAAGCCCTCCTGCACAGCCGTGTGCTTATAGATACAGCCTCAAGCACAACTGTTTGCCTATAGGCAACACATATAGCTGGATATAGGAGCTACCTGTTTGGTTATGAGTGTGCAGAGTATCACTGGGATGCAGATGGGGCTAATCAAAGCCCTTACTTAAAAGCATCCAAATCCAGTCTCTATAATTTGCCTCCCAAGCTCTTTCCCGGTGCGACTCCTTGAGCTGTGCGTGTCCCGGAGGGAGAGGGGAGTTGGGATGTGCTTGGTTTTGTGCAGCTGGTCATTGCACCTTAATTTTGGAGCTAGTTTAGTTGGTGTCTCAGGTCCCCAGTTTTCCTTGGGGAAACTTCAGGTTCCTTCAGGTTCCCATTTTCCTTGGGGAGCGTATGAAGTGAGCATCGGGTTTTCCACTTCTATTGATTGCAGCGAGGATATTGGATTAAAATCAACCCAGAAAGCAACTTTTGATTTCTTCTTGGTGGCATATAATAGATCTTGCTCAGTGTATTTTCATTTAATTTTCTGAGCTCCTGCATCATTACTGTAGCAAGGCCCCGAGCCCCAGCAGAGATGGAGTCATTTTATGCATCGAGACAAGCACAGAGTAAAGGACATTTTCTGTCCCTAAGATTTGCTTATCTCAGTCTCCAGCAGGAAGTCCATGAAGGTCATTAGAGCTCAGCAAGGACCAAGTGGTTGCCCTGCTTGATGTGTGCTGCAAGGTAAAGAGACCAGGCAGAGGTGGTAGGAAGGGAGCAGAGTCACAGGGAGGGACAGGGACTTACACAAGGTCTTGTAGGACATCAATGGGAGAAGCCAAAGCAGGACCCAGGCTGCTTTGGCACTTTTTCTTACCCCCGTAGGGCTGCCGTGGTGGGAACGGTGGCTTTGATGTTCTCAAGGAGGTCAGTTCACAATCATTTTGGTGGTGGTGAAGAGCCAGCAAACACAAATCATTATGTTTGACAACAAGGAAGCAAATAAAGTGTAGAAATCGCTCTTATATTTTTAAACCTAGCGACTTCTGAATGCGGAGGATTTGCAAACACCTTCCCCCTGGTCCAAATTGCCAGTGCTTTTGATACCTTCTTATCTTTTGGTGTGTTCAGAAAGGAACAAATCAACATCGATTCCCATGTACCTTCTCCATCCCCATTTCCCCTTCAACTAGAGAGGACAGTTTTGCTTGCTGGAGATCAGGACTTATCAAGGTTGATGTGATCAAGGTGGGAGGAAGAGTGGGCCTGACTGCATCATTTCATATCCAATGCTATTAAAGCTTTTTTGATAGGAAAAGGTGGTTATTTGAAGCAGAAGTGTTCTGCAAATGCCCATAACTTCCTTTCAAAACAGCAAAAGCCATCACAAAAAGCAAGAGCCAGCCCTGCTGAGCAGAAGCTACATCCCAAAAAGAGAAAGTGGACGTGCAAAGTACAGGCTTGTCTCTATCTGCTTGAAATAGTCTCTGAATGTGCGGAAAACATTACTGAAAGCCACATTTGCCTGGTCAGACCCCCAAAGTAGAATGGCCTGATTATTTCAGGCTTGTTTTCTCCCTTGCAGATCTAACATTGGAAATTTTGGTCTGAGTAGAAAGAGGTTTCTTTGCTGATTTTGATAGGTGGTGAATGCTGGTGATGGGCACAATGAAACCTTGGCAGTTTGGTACCCCATGGGACCACACATGTAATGATTGTCCTTGATTTGAGGATTATTAGGTGTATTGCACTAGTATTCAGGGATTCAGGGCCTGTTTTTGTGGACCAACTTGCCACAAAGATGCAAAATGCCTGGTGCTCCAAGGAGGCTCTTGTCCAGGTGGTGCCCATCATCAATGAGCACCCGATGTCCCAGCAGCCTTGACCTGTGAAGGGGATGCCCAGCAGCTGGTGAGGAGGGATTATTAGGTGTATTGCACTAATATTCAGGGATTCAGGACCTATATTTGTGGAGTGACTTGCCACAAAGATGCAAAATACCTGATGCTCCAGGGAGGCTCTTGTCCAGGTAGTGCCCATCATCAATGAGCACCTGATGTCCCAGCAGCCTTGACCTGCGAAGGGGATGCCCAGCAGCTGGTGAGGATGGGGATGGGAGGGTTTTGGCCAGGCTGTGCTCCACAGCTGGACACAACCCTGGGCAACCTGCTGTGGTTGACCCTGCTTGAGCAGGGAGTTGGACTAGATGATCTCCAGCGATTCCTTCCAATCTCAACCCTTCTGTGATTCTCCAAAACGTGGGCATCAGGGCTGATATTTCAATGCCTTTCATGGTCCAGAGGTCGCAGGAGAGTGGGAATCTGAGGGACACTGGAGCACTAATGTGCTGGGAAGGGAAATGGTCATCTCACCAGCCCGTGACTTGGCATTTTGCGTTGAGATCTTCAGTGTTAACATCCCGTCTGCAATCACGGAGTCTCCAAATATCTTTCCGAGGAGCTTCTTGATTGCTGCAGCGCTGTGTATTCCTACATGCAGTGACAGCCTGGTTTTATGTACAGCCTAAAATAAAAAGCTGCCAAACTGCTGCTTCTCCAGCAGTGACTGCAGCAATTTTTAATTAACCTGATTTAGACGCCAAATATATCACTGATGAAAATGAGAGGGTAGAACATACAGCCGTTTATTCCAGTACAGTGGTCGTGAGTGTTGAATTAGATGTATTCAAATTAACTTTGAAATCTTTTCCTGCAGTCGTAGGTTGTGTGGTGGGTGCCAGGTCTTAGAGTAGAGTCAATTAATGGACGTGGGATGGAGGGATCATAATGTGCTCGTCTTCCCGGGACGGGGAGCAGAGCCCCACGCTTGCTTGTATTTAATAAAGCACCGAAGCAGGGGTGGGAATCTGTTGGCTAATGGCCTTTTCCCAATCTTTGCTGGCAAGCAGGAGATGGTGTCGGTGGAGCTTGGCGTGGAGACACTGGGGAGGATGCCCATTGCAGGCCACCAAACTGGATCAGCCTCCGGGCCGGAGGCCAGGGAGATACATGGATAAACACGGGAAACAGCCGTGAGGTTTCCAAGCCGAGCAAAGCCAAACGCCAGCAGCAGGAAGCCAAGATGAATGTGGCCTGTTGGGTTTAAGAGGGATTTATGTAGGAAGCAAGTAAGGAGGAAGGGAGTTATTTAAGTGTTACCATATGCAGTCTTTAAAAGCCTCAGAAAAAAATGAAAGGAGTGTGAAGAAAAGCAACAGCAGGCAGAGTGAGGTGCAGAGATTGTCTTCTGTGGTCTTCACAGGAGATGAGGACCTCCAAGGAAGTTAGAGCCTGATGCAAGAGGCCTGTGTGGTGTATGGATGTCCATCATGACCCTCAGGTTCTCTGTAGATGCTGTTGAGGTTGCTTGGATGCCAGCTGACCAAGCCACTCTGTAGCTGCCTGCTTAGATGATTTCCCCTGAAGTCCCCCTGGTAGACCTGAATGAAGATGATGGAAACCAAAGACCCTCTATAACCTTTCCCAAAAGACCCCTTAAAACCTCTTGTGTTGGCTTCAAGCAGTACGAGGTATCCGGCGTGCTCCTCTCTGGCAGTTTGGCAGGAAAATGGATCCCTCCTCAGACCTGCAGTTGGGCAGGAATGAGTGAGCACGAGGGTTGGCCTGTTTTCATGCAATGTCTTCACCTACCCTTTAACAGGAAGTTTGAGTAGAGTAGAGTAGAGTGGAGTAGAGTAGAGTAGAGTAGAGTAGAGTAGAGGTGCCGAGGACCAAGGCCCTGGGCAAGGTGCTGAACTCCCCCATTGGGATTGGAAGTCCTTGCTGCTCCCGGAGGAGGAGAGGGGGCTCAGCACTTCATGGCTGTGGTTTTTCATAATTGGGCATTCGGTGTGTGTTTTCTGGGTCCTTTTCTCCCGCGTACCTTCAACCCACTGGTGTTCTCGCTTTCCAGGGGAATAAGACTTAAATACTGAGTGGGTCAAGGGAAATCCTGTGGAGGGCAGTCGTAGGCCTTGTGCCCTGGTTGTTGGAGAAGACACTTGGGCTCTACGTCTTGGCTATGCCCATGGGCTGTTTGCTGGCAGTTGATTGCTTTCAGGGATCTCATCTTCTTGCTTGCTGCATAACGTCTCTCCTTTTCTCCTTGCAGGTTATCCGACGGGATACCCAACAGCTGCCCCAGCCTACAACCCAAACATGTATCCGACCAGCAGCCCCGGCTATGCCCCAGGTAAAGCCAACGTTGCGTGCGGAGATAACGTGATTGAAGGGTGCAGGAGAATTTACCTCTGCTACTTGGGGTAGCAAACACTGCCAACTCTGCGTGTTATTTGGCAAATATTTTGCTGTGTTAAGTGCTCCCTGTGCCAACTCTTGCAGGAATTTCACAGCATTCATTGGGAAAGTCTCTCCAGGTCATGAAGGACTTTTGAGCCATTAATTATATCTTAAAACTCACCTCGGGAATTTTTGCAGTCTTCCTCACTATGATATCTGCACGTTGACAGTTTTTAGTGTTTTCTGAATATCGCATGTTCGCCTTCCCCTTCACTATCCTGAAATGGCTCTTCCAGGGAGCAGCAATCTCTTCCCAGATGGACACAGGAATTGCTCTCTCTTAGCCTTGATGTTGTCTGTGATAGCATCAGCCACAATTTTCTCCTTAAAGTCTTGTGTCCCCTGGGCTTTCCCAAGCTACCTTTAATTCAGCTGCATTTCCTGCTCTGCTGCAGCGTGTCCATCACAACATATCCTTCATCTCCCACTTCCAGCTTTCCGTGCAGGCTGGACAGGCAACAGGGTGTTCATCACCCATAGCTCAGACCCCTCTCTGGAGCCTTCTTCTCCGTCACTGTGCCTCATTTGGGCAAATTCTCTTGCTTCCTTCCAGAATTTTAGTATAAAAATGCCTTTTCCAGCCCTCTGCTTTAACCATGTCATGTCCCTCTTGCATGGTAGCAAGTGGAGGCCACTTGTCTTTGCTTGCAGAGCCTCCTCCTGTGCTGTCTGTCATCTCCTGTGTGGTACCAGGAGCCACATCCGCTTGGTCCTTCACAATGTACCTTTCTGAGCAAGTGTCCCTGCTGCTGTCCCTTGTCCCTGCTGCTCCTCTCGCTGGGCAAGAGCCTCCTGTAGTTGCCTACAAAGTCATTCTTCATTTGACTGCTTCCGTTAGCCACGTTTTATTACAAAAGTCCATCCCGGGAGCCTTCTTCACCTTCTCCAAGAACATTTCTTTAAGACAAGGAAGGGAACAACACTGTCAGAAGGGGACCAAAGACTCAGAGTAGCAGCTTGATCTTCCTGTCCCATGTATTTGCTAACTGGTAAGATCCAGCATCCACAAAGAGTTTTCTTCAGCACAGGATGAACTAATGAGGCTCTGCATTTAATCAGGAATATTTGAGCTCCTCTGCTAGGTGGATCACTTGGTCTTTATTCATTTGAGCCCAAAGCTAGACATTTTTAGAGGGTTTTTTTTTTTTTTGAGTTTTCTTCAGCACAGCATGAACTAATGAGGCTCTGCATTTAATGAGGAATATCTGAGCTCCTCTTCTAGGTGGATCATTTGGTCTTTATTCATTTGAGCCCAAGGCTGGACATTTTTAGAGTTTTTTTTTTTTGGCATAGAAGATGGCCCTTAGGCCTTTTGCTCTGGATAGAATTTAGTTAAGTTAAACATCCATTGAAGTGTTTCACCCAAACCAACCTGTTTGAAGGACCAGGCAACACTTCCCACTGCTGGTGGGTTCTTAAGCATAGCTAAGGCCTCCACTTGCAGAAGATGAGCAGTGGGAGGGAGCCTCTTTCCATGATAACAGATGATGGAAAATCAAGAGCCGAGGGGCAGTTTCCAAACATTGCTCTGCCCTATGGCCAAAGGATGTTTTAGGTGGAATGTGTTATGAGAAGAGGAAAGAGCCTTTCCAACAGCAACCCTGAGATCAGAATCCTATTTATTAGCTGCAGTAGTGGCTTATCAGGGAGGTGTCTCCAAAGGAGGTGATCGCATAGGTCAAATCCAAGAATTCGCAAGGCCTGGACTGTGACTGGAAAAGCACTTTCAAAATCAGGACAGTGCCCTTTTTTTTTTCCTGTTTTTGACCATTTTTGCTTGAAAAAAATCTTGCACCCACTTCTGAGACAAAAAACAAAGTCAATGTTTGGACTCAGTTGCTTTTTTTGTGGGGGGTTGTCTGAGCTGTTTATTCTGAACGCTTTTGCCTCCAAAAACACAAGCCGAGGGATTTCCAAACTTGGGAATAAAGGCGCCTTTTCAGCACCGTAGGTGCTGGGGCCGGAGCACAAAGCGGGGCTTTGTGGCCGTCCTGCTCCTCGGAGCACCGCGTTCCCGCTCCCTCGGCTGCCGGAGCCGGGCGCTCGCTGCCAAAACCCCATCCCATCTTCTGCACATTGCCGAAGGTCTGTTATTTTGCAAAGTTGTTAAATAAATAAAGCGCTGTGGGTGCCTCTCCAGGAGATCTGTTTTATTTTTTTCCGTGTTTTCCTGTGCTACTGGAGTGCTCTTTCGGCACGCTTCCACATGCCGATAACCTGGGAAAGGGCTTTGCCCTGCTGCATGCGTGCTGGCCACCCTCAGATCCCCCCAGAATATTGAAAGAAAGCCTTGAAAACAGTCCCATCCTGTAAAAAAAATAAGTTTATTAGCGGTCTCTGTGCTCCAATGGGGAAGGAGACACAGCGGGACTTCTTCACGTCAGCCTGGGCATGATGAAAATGCAAAAATATGGGTGAGCAGCTGTGAGTTCAAAGTGGTCAGGCTAAATCTAGCATGTTTGCCTTTCCAAGCAAGTCTTGACAAGTAAAAGTCAGCCCTAGTGGACAGTCTTACTCTGTGTTTGCACCCTGGCATGGTGCTACGGAGCTGGGACATGAGCTCGGACACATGGGGACGCAAGAGATGGTGGAGAAGACCTAGCACCTCTGAAGAGCATCAGAAGGAGGCACCTCCTGCCTGATGTCTCCAGGAGCCAAGGCTGGAGAGTGAATCAAGCTCTAACATGTAGGATGGGAGCCACCAAGGTGGAGATGGAGGAAGACCGACTCCAAGGAAAGTTAATGCCTCCGAAGTGCCTCCAAGTAGCATGGAGATGTTTCTGTCTTGGGCCCTGCCACGCCGTGTCCATCCTACAGGCATCAGCTTGGCCTCTGGATGGGGAGACAGTCAAAGGGACACCCATGGGAGAAGCAGCATCTGCTCCCTTCAGGGAGAGGAGGTTTTCTGGGGTCCTTCGTGCTTCTTGTCCATCACAGACCCCATGATCTACCAACTGGCATTTGTATTAGAAAAGAAACTGAAATAAACCTCAGAAATGCTGTGCTTTTACCCAGATGAAATACTTTTCTTTGGAAAATCTTGTCAAAATTCACACATTCCCTTGGAAAGATTTTGTTTCAGCTCAGTTGGATTTTCTGAATAAAAAGCATGTGGCTAGGAAATGTGCAGCTATTTTAAACAGCTGTAGTAATTGCCACATTGCGGGGGGATTTAACTACTTTTAGCTGTGTAAATGTTAGGTGTCCATCCTAGCCAGGAGTCAGGAGAGGAATGTGAGAGTCTTTCAATGAAAAGACTTTCCCTAGGGAGTCCTTCAGCCCGTTCCGTCCATCCTGCAGAGAAAGGGTTGACAAATCCTACTTGGGATGTCCTACACGCTCGTGAGAAATGGGAATCTGCTCATAGTAGCTCCCCCAAGTAGTCTGGATAGAGTGAAGATGCTCTCAGAGAAGGTGATGTCCAGGACGATGGTTTATGGGATTGCTTTCTTGGCATAGGTAGCTGGAATAAGTTAAGACTCACTAAGAGTGTAGAAGCAAAGGTGGCATAGAATGGCTTTTAGGCTGATCCTCTTGAGCAAAGATGTTGCTCGCACCCACCAAGAAAGGCAATAAAAATATGCAAGTTTTTTTAAAAAAGGGATAACCCAAGCCTGAGAAGAAACAGTCAAGAAGACCAAGAGAGAACAAGGAAACCACCAGCCCAGGGATAGCCCTAGCCCCTATGGCTGCACGGAGGGGTGTTGTGCATGTCTGGACACCTCGGTGGCAGCCTCTGTGCATCACCAGTCATGCAAAGGCATCTACAACCTGAGAAGGACCCTGTCACCCATCAGGAGAATGAGTAACGCTAGCGGCAGAGCCTAAGGATGGCCAAGTGTGACAATTCTTCTGCACCATCCTGCTGGGATGCCCTGGGGGAGAGGGACGTGCATGATGCCAAGGCTGGTGCTTCCTGCACTCTTGGTTATGTCCAGTGAGAGTTGGGCTTCTTGTTGAAAAAGGCACTTGATGTCTTCCAATCCCCTCTGCTTCCTACGTGCTGTGGACCCTGTGGAAATGAGTGTGGATTTCCTGGCCTGGCTTTGCCAGGTTGGCTTCCAGGGAAGAAAGGACATCTGAAGAGCATGCGGAAGAAGCTGCTTCAGCCAAGGAAAGGTTCTCCAAGGAGAAGATAGGGATAATCAGGAAAGAAATTCCAGCAATAACCACCAGGGACCAGCTTCCCGCTTTGCCGGTTGGGGCAAAACCCATCTGCGTTGGTCCCATAGGAACATCCCTGCAGGGACTCCAGATGCTCCAAGACTTGGCAGCATTACAGCTAATTTATAATTCCCCAGCGGGGATGCCAGGTTGTCACCAGTCTCAGGTGGCATTTTCTCTTTCCTCATTGCTGCATGCAACAAAAAAAGCCCAAAAATTGCATTTCGAAGACGACGCGTTGGGCTCAAATACAGAGACTTTGATTTTTTTCCTACTTTTGTCCTGGCAGCTGTAACTGTGGGTGTTCTCTCTTTCATTAAACAAACTTAACCTTCGCCTGCCTTTGATTCGTGCTGTATTTTTATCGCTACAATACTTTGCAGCAGGCCGTTCTGCGGATTAATTAAGGCTCGAGTTACTGATTTTCTTTTTTTTTTTTCTTTTTGAGCAATGCAAATAATTGAGTGTTGCTTTAGATTTGCATTATGTGAAAGGGGAAATGAAAGCCCTGGTCAGTCTTCTTTGTGCCACTCTCCCTTTTGTTCCCTTCCCAGACTCTCCCTTCTGAAGCGCTGTCCTAATCTTTCCAGACTTTCTTGCTATATACACATATACATATATAAAATCCTCTGATCATTTTTGTCACCCCTCGCCAGCTCTTTTTTTGTCGCCCGGCTTAATGCACAATCAGGAGAACATTCACAGCTGTCTTGACATTTACATTTCTTTTTTAATTATTTTTCTGTTTATGCTTTATTCATAATACTTTTAATAATTCCTGTATTGTAAAACGGGAAGGTGGAAAGGCCAGCAAGCTGACAGATCGTTTTCCATTGAGAACAAAAAATTATCCTGGGACATGATAATGTGGTGGCGTAACACGCTTAAGTGTTAAACCGTTGAGGAAAGGGCAACATTAAAAAACACTATTTCTAACTCTTTGGTGGACAAATGTCCCTCCTGCCCATGAAGGGTCATGCGGGATTTGAAATCGATACCTTTTGGTATCATGGTAGGGTTTTTTGGCTGCGTTTTGAGACATGCCATGGTCCAGAGTCCTCAGCTTGCTCCTGGGTGGAGTCCTTGGGGCAGAGTCCTTGGAGGCAGCCTCGACTCTGACCTCCCTCCATCTGAGAGGCTTTTCCCCATTCCTTGCATCTCCCCACCCGTTTTTATTGAATTATATTTTTACGAATCTGATTCTGCCCTGGGCAAAACGGTTCCTGAAGCCCCTCCTGGGCTTGGGCGCTCCAGATCTCTCAGTGTTGCACCCTTTGGCGGCAGCCCCTTCTCTACAAGAAAATAGACTTGAAAGAGAAAAATCAAGATATTTTTTTCGAGAGACAACGGATGCAAAACAAGCTGGATAAAACATCCCATCGGCGTTTGCTTAGATGGACGCGGCTGCTCTCAGATAGCAGGCTGCAAACAGCCTGGTTGCAGCCCAGGACGTGCTGTTGAGGTGCCCCATCATAGAGGGCATCTCCAGAGCTTCTGCTCCCCAGTCCAGGCCATAGACAAGGGGTCTATATTTTGAGGCCTCCTGGGACAAGGTCCCAGCAGCAATCCTTAGGGATCATTGAAAAAGCCATCAGCAAAATGGTTTTCTTGGCCAAGGTTCCTCTGGTGCATTTAGGGACTGGACACCTGACTTTCCTCGTCTAGAAGAAACTCATGAACGTGCTCCTTAAAGCTGCTTGCAGGGGAGGGTGGAAAGGGAAGGGCATCTTTGGCTCGTGACTTGTTGATTTGCTGGACTATAGCCTGAATATATCAGAAAAGAAAAGATTTAGTGCTGCAGACTTTTGATTTCCTTGCTTAGAAAAGCATAATGAGATATGAGGAGGCCTTTGGAGAGACCCAGGGTCCTCCTGGTCCCTCTAGCTCCAGCCACATGGGGAAAGAAAATCCGTAGCCAGAACAGGCCTGGATTTCTTCCTCACTTTGTCCAGTATTTCCCAAAGAGTCGCTGACATTTGTGCAAAGCAGATTTATACCCCAAAGCCTGTTAAACTCCCCACCAGCTCATTTTAAAGCAGCCCTCCCAAGTGCTGCAAGCTCCGATGCCCACCTGAAGCCTGGCCGGTTATGACCATTTTGCTGCAAAAATCTCCCTTTCAAGTCTATAAAAAGCAGCACCTAAAATCACTCTGCTGCAGAGGCACAAGGCATGCCAATAATTTTTCTTAAAAATACTGTATTTCTTCATTAATGCAAGGCCATGCCCCTCCGAGGCGTTCTGCTGCCCTGTGATGGCTGCTTTGTTTTAACACCCATCGTTAAGACTGGATTTTTAGTTTCTGGAAAGTAGGACACCCTCTTTGTGCACCGGCTTGTGCTTCAGCCGCCGCTATCAATAATGCAGCAGAGAGGAGAGCTCTGGATCCTTCGGCTCCTGGATTGAGCCGGCGAGCGATTTCCTCAGCCTCGGGAATGGCGGAGGACCTGCTGGGGTGCAGGATGGGGGCTCTGAGTGCTCCCCATCCCTGTTTCTGGCTCCTCCCTGGAGAAATTTTCCATCTGCGACACAAAATATCGGTCTCCTCTCTCTCCTGAGGTGCTCTGAATCATGACCCATAGACCTTCCTCTTTAGATTTCCCAGGGATCCAACCATTTTTCCATGACCAGCCTAGGGAAAAAGCTAAACCCAATCCAGGAGATTGCAGCAGGAGATAGAACTTAAATGATATTAAATAATCATGGCTGGATTGTCACCTGTGTGAGCTGTAGCTTTTGCAAAGGTCTGGGAGAGCCTACCCATTCCTAGCTGTCTTGGAGGACATGCAAGGGGGTCTCACTGGATGCTCCCTGAGCCATCAGCTTTGAGAAAGGGCCACCTCCAAGACAAGGTCTCCACTGGCCACCTGCCATCCCCGCTCTGTGTGCTCCAGGACAGCCATCCTTCTTCCATACGCGTTGAGAACGTGGTCAGTTATGGGGTAAAGGACCCAAATGCAGAGCTGGTTCTGGTTCATCACATAGAGATGCGCTGGGGCAGTTAAGTCAAAGTTTTCCTCTTTTGGAAAACTAAAGATGAGCAGAATAAGTGGGTACTTCTCAAACCCCACAAGAGCTAGTTCTTGGGGTTCTTCTGGCTTGTCTCATTCGGCTTTGTAACCACTCTCCCACAAGCCAGGATTACAGGGCATCTGTCCAAAGCCCTGTTCCTGCTGCGTGTTTCTCCAACATTTGCTATGACCATGCATTGGGGTGGGATGGGATGGTCATGGCTACCAAGGACAAACATCTGCAGCACCCACCAGGAGCTCATCTCCAAGCATTAGACTCTTCAGGACTGTCCCCAAAGCCATCCCAGCTGGCCATGTCCCTAAATGGAGATCCCTGTGCAGGTCACTTGGATCAGAAAAGTGGTCGTCTGGGGTTAGGTGACTTCATGGTGGCCATACATTGGTCCTCCTTGAGGAACAGGCAACAGGAGAGGAAGCTCAGCATGAAATTCCCCCATAGGTTCCTCCTTTAAAGGAGGAGTTAAGGCAGAGGGTGGTTAAAACGTGACACGAAGGTGGGATGGGGTGGCTTGGTTGCAACGTTGGCACGTGGTACTGGCAGGGTGTAACACCTCCTTTCTGTCTCCACTCAAGCTACACTTCTGATGAAGCAGGCCTGGCCACAGACGTCCTCCTCCTGTGCCACCGAGGGCACCTTCCACCTCCCCGTGGACACTGGGACTGAGAACAGAACCTATCAAGCTTCTTCTGCAGCATTCAGTAAAGAAACCTTTGCTTCTGGGGTTCTACCTGGTTATTTTTGTTCCTGTTTTGCTCTGCTCACTTTCCAGGAGCTTGGAAGCAGGGGTTATTTGGGATGGATTGGGTCCTGCCCTTGTGTGGCTGCATGACACTCCAGATTATTGGCTTACTTGGAATTTCAAAGGGGACTGTATGGAAAAAACAGACGTCTTTCAGATCGGGCGCCTCAAATTTAGTCTTTCAAATCCCAGTCTAATCCTAGTCTTTAAAATCACTGCTGAAATGCAGCACCTGACCCTGGGGAACTTGCTGATCCCGAGAGGCCTTGGGTGGTTGCAATTAGGCTCTCAATCACCTGCCAGGCGCGTGTTTCCAGGAGCTGCAGATCTCATCTGGGGTCATTAAAACTTGATTGCAAGTCATTTTTAGCCACCAACCGGTGCAAACTCCTCTATTTTTTTTTAATTCTCATTTACAAACATGGAAGGTGACATCTGCTGAGTACTTTTGTAGTCGAGCTGCTAAATTCTCCGTGATTTGGCAGTCAGGGAGCTCCACAGGGAGATCTTTGCATCCACATTCGAAGCAGTTGAACCCTGTGATGTTCAGCCCAGCAGTGTCTCCTGATGGGTCATCTGAAAGGAAGGTTGACACCAAGAGGTGGCACTTCCCAAACCCTCCATTTTCTGCAAAAAAGGAGTTGAAAGCAGAAAAAGACACCGGAACAGCAAAAACATTAGGAAGTTGGTCTGTCCAATCACCCGGTGGCCTCAGAAGAGGCTTTAAAAGGGGGTTTAAGCTGTTTCTTAAATAACCTTGGCCGTGTTCGAGCCTTCAGGAAAGCTCATCTCTTCCTGGCCTTCCTCACAAGTCCATCAGTAGAAAGATCCCTTTGAAAGACACCAAAGGGAAGTGGAGATGCTTAGGGGATCTCCTGCCTCTAGGAAGGGCACATTGAAATAAAACCAACAAATCTGGGGGGTTTTGCCAGAAAATCTTCTGAGCCAGTGGCACCAGGTCTTGCAGGAAGAGCAGTGTGACTTTGTGCAGCCCACGCAGCCCTGAAATGCAAAGAGGAGCCCAACACTGAGCAAGACCCATGGCCAACGGGAGAAGCTGAACGGCTCCCGCTGGCACTTTGTG
>NW_010589593.1:5010-16291 GCF_000705375.1 Tinamus guttatus
CGGTCATCCCCGGGGGAGGACATCGAAGTGTCTGGGCCGGCCCAGCCGCGGGCAGGGAACCGCGAACGGCTGGAGGGGAGCAGGGAAATAAGATGAAAGGAAAAGCAAAGGAGAAAAAAATGGCAAAGGAGAGGAAAAGGGGAAGGAAAATAGGAGTGATACGACAGAGCAAAAGGAAAGGATGAAGGAAAGAAGATAGAAAAGGAAAGGAGATGGAAAGCAAAAGGAAAGGGGGAATGGACAGGAAATGTAGAGGAAAGGAAAGGGACAAAGCAAAGGAAAAATGAGAGGGAAGAAAAAGGAAAAGGAAAGAGGCAGAGGAAAGAGAAGGGAAGAGGAGAGGGAAAAGGAGAGGAAGGTGCAAAGAAAAGAGGATAGAAAGGAGAGAAGGAGAGGAGAGGAAAAAGAAGACGGAAAGGCCAAAGGAAAAGGTGAGGGGAAGGGAAAAAGAGAGAAAAGGGAAATGAAATGGGAGAGGAGAGGGAAATGGGGAAGGGAAAGTTTGCCTGGAGCCCTGCAAAGCTGCCTGGCCCTGTGCCCAGGGCCAACCTTGCCCACTTTACCCTGGCCCGGCCCAGGAGCACCCACCTTGGCACCCTGCCTGGGTGCTTGGGGAGGACGTGCGCAACGTGGCTTGGCTGCCCAGATGGGGACACAGCCACTCCCCATGGGAGCAGCCCTCTGGGAGTCGCTGGCCCATAGTCCTAGCCCCCAGAACATGGGGGCCTGGTGGTCCTCCACCAATCTGGGGGGCTGCAGAGCACATCTCTCTGTCTCCCTCTCTCCCTGGGAAAATCCCATCTTCATCTCCCATGAAAGGCAGTGGATGTCAGAAGGAGGGATGAGCCAAGAGAGGTTGTTTCCCCTCACCCCATTCCCAGGCCCAGGCTGGGTGTCTCAGGGCTGGTAGGGAAGGTTCAGGGCTAGGGAGCTCTCCCTCAACAGCCACCATCTAACCCTGCCTCTCCTCACTGCCAGGGGCCCGTGTTGGAAGGAGATCTAAGATGAAGTTATGGGATGTTGTGGCTGTCTGCAGGGTGCTGCTGGTCTCCACCTCACCTCTGCCCCCCAGTAAGATGCCTCCCGAGGGGCCCCCTTCAGTGCTAGAGGGGCCTGAAGACGATCTCTCCCCCATCAGCCTGCCGCCTCCCTATGCTCTGCACAGTGACTGTAAGAACCATTCCCCTTCATAGCCACCACTGTCTGTCTTGCTAAACCTGCTCCCATTTGCCCGGGCCTTGGGGCGAGGAGAGTGTCCCCTGTTTCTGACCCACTTCTCCCCCAGCCAGAGCCACTGGTTCCGCTCTGGCTGTGGCATCCCAGACTCACCCACCACCTAGCAGGGCTGGTGACTGCAGTGGCAGTGCCCCCCTCCCCTTTTCCCTAAACCCAGCTCTGCATTTCAGGCAATCCAAGATTCCTGTGGTTGAAAACCCTGGGAAGATGGGCAGTTTAACTGTATGCAAAGGAGCCAACAGGAGGATCAGGTACATGCACCCAGCAATGCAGGCACAAAACCCTTCCCGCCCAGGCCCCTAACCTGCTCTCTGTGCTCAGGTTTGCCCATAGCATTATTTGCTGTCTGCAGAGGGCACAAGTCCTGCTCAGGATGGTGTGAGGCACCGCACGTGTCCTAGTGCGCATCTGCGTTTCACTAAACCCTCCCTGAATTCTCATTCTGAAATTAGTGTGTCTGCATGGAAATTTACAGGAGAATAACAGGAGTGGGGTTAGGAACCTGATGTAGACGCATCCCCAGGAGGCAGCTCGCAGAGAGGAAGCTTGGCATCCAAATGACAGATAATGATGCCTCCCTAATAACAGGTCTCCAACAGATATAGTGTTTCCACCATGGTGTGTGACTGTTACATTAATACCGGTGGCTTTTTAAAGTAAGGACTAATATGACTCAGTAGGTGCCAAATACTCACATAAACTGTAGAGGTGTTCACTTAGCAAAGGCAAAAGTGTAATGCTGAGGTTGCTGCTTTTCTTTTGCTCTCTACTTAGCAGTAGGATGCAGAGAGCATTCAATATTTGCTATTTGTTTTATCTTCTTACTCTGGAGCAGCAGGGCAACGGTGCAGCTTAGGGGAGACATGCAGGAGAATCCCCATATTGCAGTTCCTCCTTGCGTCAGCTCTCCCACGTTCATCTCTTCTCAGTCTTATCCCCCCCACACAAGTGCACATCTTGCATCCTTCTGTATTTAGTCTCTTTTTATTTTCTTCCCTCTTTCTCATTTTCTTCCTGTTGTAGTTGCCCTGCTACTCTTTCCTTGGCTACCACCTCCTCTATTTCCAGCTGCATCTCTGCAGTTTGGTGACTGATACCCCTTGCTGTTCATTCAGCGCCCCATCTTGGGGGTATTGGCCAAAAAAGCTTCCTCCCAGATTCTCACTCTGCAAGGACTGCAAAGCCTTTACAGAGTCTGTGATCTTGCTCTCCAGAATGTGCTACAGGATGGAGAAGGTCCTTGGGCACTGTTTGATCCCTCCATGCGCTTTTTCAGGCAGCCATGTCAGCCACCTTCACATGGGCTTGTTCAACACCACTTCTGAGGGAAGAAGACAGCATTAGGAAGAAGCAGCATTAGTCGATTTCTAACTCAGACTACAGGGTGAGAGACATTAGTGCTCCATATCTCCAGGGCTGAAGTATTTCTACAAGGTCCACTTTTGTCTTGAAACTTGCTTTTGAAAATGTGTTTCCTCATAAGCTGTTCTCTCTGCAGCAGCTGTAGGAGGCAGGTAGCAGTGTCAGTCTTGTCTCTTCCTAGTGTCAAAATCATCTCCACGTTTCCTCCTTTTTTTAATGGATCGAGCAAACAAGAACTGGGAAAATTGAAAGACTGCGTGTGTTTTACCTGGGCTAGAGTAGAAACCTCTACTTCCAGTGTACAAAGCCAGTCTCTGACAAGAAGAGATAGACAATAGGTTATCATCCTGGATAGTCATTTCAAGAAAAGCTGATGATTTGGTCTTAATCTCTTAACCATGCAGATCACAAATAGAGGAGTCTGGCTGCAAGGGAAAATAAGCAGCGCTGTTTTCACAGCGGAAATGCAGGGAAACCCATAGACTTTCTGTGGTCTTTACACAACAGCGTACAATATCCATGCCCAAAAGTTAGAAACTCCACTGTCAGCTGGACTGCCAAGTCTGATGAGTCAGGGGAGACTTGCGTAAGAGCAGCTATATGAAAGCAGGGCAATACTTTGATCACTTTTGCACTGTTTTAGTTTATTTTAAAACGTGTGTTGTCTGGACCGCATTTTGGAAACAAAGAGCTTGCAAAACTGGCCATATTCAGCCATAGCTCTGCTTTCCTCACTGCAGCAGCACTTGGTCTGCAGTAGCCACAGTCAGCACATGTGACATATCTGCCTCCCTCCATTTGGTGGCACACACTTTTCAGCATATGAGTTAGAACAATGTGTACAACAGACATCATGTCTACACCATGTCTACACCAGGCAGACCTCCTCCTCAGAGCGTCTTTTACAAGCAGAGGGCAATGTGTCGTGAGCATACATGCATACGTACAGCACATCAGCTGCTCTGCTAGTGGACCTACTGAGTATTCATTTCTCTGGGTATACTAGTGGTTGACAGCTTCACCAAGTGCCTTTGCAGGGGTCAGTTCCCAAAGTGGTAGAAGCCTCATCGTAGTTAGCCCACATTAGCTCACCTGCACAGGGCAGCCCGTGGGTGCTGAGCTGCCTGGCTACTGTGTGCTTTCCAAGATGAGTGCAATGTTGTCCCTAGAGCAACCCACACACACGGGCTGAGTGCAGAGCACCTAGTGCATGCTAAGGTCTGCACTATGCCTATTCACATATAGCACACATTTCTAATGTTTTGCCATAAATGGTGGTCAGTAGGATTGCAAGATCAAGCCTAGCTTCTCGGGGCAGCCAGATACATTGCTAGAACGCAGACCTGTGTTCCCAGGTCTTGGACACTTTCATGTGTTCCTGTTTGATGGGATTGCTTTCTCTCCAAAGCACCCCAAGGTCACCCGATTCTATTTAATCTATTTCTAATCGGCTTGAAATGTGTCCTCGCTCCAGATTATAGGCAAGGTCTTCACCTTCCCAACTGATCAGGTGTAGTGTGTTGACCCTTGTTTTTCAGGTCAGTAATTAGAGATAGAGTCTTAACAATTGCAGGCTTCTTCATTTTCTACTGGAATGGAAATGAGTGATGATAGTCTCCGAAAATGTAGTGCATTTGAGATGAATCCTCTGTAGGAGTTTCAGGCAACACTGTTCATAGGACAATTTATGTCACTGGAAGAAGGGTAGCTGCAGGAGGTTGTAAAACCAGAAAACCTTTTCTCTGTTTTACTTACGCTATAGTCTACTGAGGGAAGAATATACTGAGCTGTAATAGCAACTGCAATCAGAACAATTTTGAATCACATTACATACAAACTAAGCTAGCAATTTTGAAGATTTGACAATACAGATGGAGCCAATCGCTAGGTTTGACTTATATGAGCTTCCCAGGAAATACATGTTATAACTGCTTGTCCCTGTATAGCTGCAATCAGCAGAACTAGAGTACTGTAAAACAGCAGAGGATGATATATAGTCGTGTGATCAGCAGTGGGATCCTGAGTAAGAACTAGGAGTATGCATGTCAAAATAAATGAAAAAAAGCTCATCATGGACATTTCCCTCCTAAAAAAGGGAAAATATGTTCTTCTGCATTGTAATGGCTGGAAGAACTCCATGGCCACTGGTTCATTGCTGGCACCCCTTTGGTATGGTATACCGTAACATGACATGTTATACACAGATTATATCTCTGTAAACATTTTTCATATCCTTGCTAAAGGGTTATTCAATGTTAAGTAACTGCTTTTAGCTGGAACATTATCCATTAGCATGGGAAGTATCTAAAATAAACAGTTATATTATAGTGCTCTTTAAGGCAAAGTCAGTATTAAAGCATACTTCAACATGAACATGTTTCTTTCTCTACAGTGCTTTTAGACACATTCAATGTTAAGAAACAGGACTCTCCTATTTCTGTTCACATACGGTGCAGCATATGCACTTTAGTCTAAGACATCCATAAACTACAGGGGCAACAAGGCCATGCACAGTAAATCCAGGGCCTCTTAGAGATACCTGACAGAGAGAACAGGAGCCACATCACATCATCTGATCTGTGTATATAGAGCAGTGCATCCAGCCACTGTCAGACTGAGTGTGCATATATGACTGTGCCAGCCTATATAAAGTCTGTTTGAATGGGCGTAGCCAGGTTTTATAGGTATTCAGAGATCAAATGTTTTTGTGTGTGTGTGTGTGAAAAATATCCAGAAAAAAAAGAGCAGGACACATTTGGGGAAATCCAGAGCATGTAGCCCTGTCTAGGCACCATTCTTTCCACAGCCCCAAATATATCTGCTTAACGTACTCCCATGAAGTGTGTCTTGAAACCTAAGATTAAAATGATTAAAAGGCAAGAGAATATAATTTTATTTTCATTTTAAAGGCTAGCTTTTGTTTAAAGTTATGTATTTGACTCCTTCTAAGCTTAGGAAACTCAAAAATGTTCCAGCTGAAACAGGGATCCTATTAGATGTTTTTCAGATGTGGGTTGCTATTTAACATATTTGAACATGCTTTTCTGAAGCACCTTTCAGAGGCCTCTTAAGCATAATTCAGAAATACCCCTGCTAAGGGTCTGCAAACCACAAGCTGCAAACCTCTTCTCTGAAGGCTGAGAATTTCATCCGAGTAAATGACTGTGGATGAGTGGATGGGGGATGCATTATTTCGCTGATGGAATAGGATCCTCAAATTGATAGGTTGCAAAGTCTTTGCAAATTATACTGTTACCGGCTAGGACTGTGCAGAATAGGTTGCAAATACACAGAGTTACAGAGGCTCAGAGGAGCCACTGAGGTCCTTGAGTCCCAACCCCTGTAACTCCTGTCGCTCTCCTCAGCACACACTACCATTAACTGCTACTTGAAACTTCCATGTGGGACAAAACTCAAAAAACTCCAGTGGTGGGGGAATCTCATTCTTCTGAAACAGTAAGTAAGTTAGCAACAAGTATTAAAAAAGGAATACTAAATATTCTAGTCATATAGAAGCCTACAGAGTCATCAAACATCTAAATAGGCTACTAACACATTAGCACTGATAGAATGGCTGGCATGGGAGAATGATCATTTTTAGCCAAAAATAGCTGTAGTTTTGGAAGAAGTAATATATGCAAGAGGGGTCCAAAGGAATAGTTTCAATGAATCTTGGCAACCGGTCCTACTTACAAGGAGAAGGAAAATAAAATAAATAGATTTATATTAGGCAGGTACAAATATAGCATTGAGTTACAAAATATAGATTACAATTTGTCTGTTTTTAAGATTAAAGACAGAAAATGAATTATGCAGTGTCAAAAATTTCAAATATCTTCTTTTTTTTTTTTTTTTTTTAGGAATAAAACCCCACTGTATTACTTAGCAGATATTTAACTTTTGCCTCGGTCTATGTCTAGCTGTGCAACACTTACTTAAACTGAAACCAACAAATATGCTCTTTAACGCCAATGCGACTTGTACCAATGCTTAAGTGACTGTTGTATAGGAATGAGCTTAGAAAGAAACAAGTATTAAAATTAAAATACTTGGTTTTGTGCATCTGAACCAGGCTATGTTATGGCAGGCATGCTGAAACTTCTCAGACAGCAAAGTTTTTTCAAAGAAACTCATCATACACTTCTCCTCACCACCCCAGAGCAACAGTGCATAAAAATGTCTGGCCTACTTCTGCTCCCATCCTAAACATTTAAGAATTCTTTATCAAAACCAGCCGTTCCTTGCTTAGGAAAATTATGGCAGGGAGGTAAGGATCCCGCTCAGCAGCTGGGAAAGAGGCAGAGCTCTTCAGAGCAACCACTGAGTGCTGTCTGGCAGATCACGGTCCCCAGGTCCTGCTGTCAGATTTCCTGCAACACAACACCTGTCCTGCTCTTGAGGAGTGATTTTTACGATGAGAACATTTTGAAAACTTGCTTTTCATACTACTCCTATTATAAAAAGGTTGAAATGAAGGAACTGAAAGATGATAGAAGTATGTGCATTATTTATAGGTCACATCAAAATCTGAGAGCAGCAGAGATAGTCACAGAAGTATGTCAGTTATGGCTTTGCCACAAGTGCTTTATTTAGAGCAAGGCTCTCTTTTCCTGCCCTTGGGAACAGACAGTGACAGGATTCCTTTCTGCTGTTTTGTTACCTACTTTTGTTCTTTGGGGACCTTGTAACATCAAAAGGGAGATCCAGTAGGTAAGTGTATTCAGTAGTCCTTTAGCAAATGCTTGCTTAGAATTAGCCTGGGCTTTTGTTGAGGTGACATTTCTGGTGTTATTTCTGTTAGCTGCTCATGTTAAGTGAGCCAGCACTGAAGCAGGACTGTGCAACCCGTGTGGAGTTTTACTGGCGTCATGTGAAGGTTGAGCTGGGTTGCTTTTCCACCAGGAACCCTGAAGAGAATTTCTCTGTAGTAACAGTGCTAATTGTTCCCTTAAAGTCTCTGTGCTGTGCCTGCTAGCTGGCTACATGGCTTCTTGTGAGTGGAGGATGCAGATTTCAGGTCCCAGGGTACTCACAAGGACGTGACTAAACCAAGCATTAAGCACAAACCCAGGCAATTTAAGGAAGCTGGAGATTTCTCTCAGTGTGGTGTGGTTTCGGAGCAGTACAGGCCATAGTGAGGAGACGTGATGGGCTTTACACAGGTTTGTCTCTTGCTCTTTCACTGCCTTCAGGCTGCGTAAATTCTCTTCTTTTGCATAGTTTGTGCTGTGAATTCTTTGGATTCAGATACTATTGTCTCATGTGTATTTGAATACCCCATACTTGCCCCTTTGGGGCAAGTCTTACAGCAGGTAGGGTCCTGGCAGCCAATGCAGTAGCTGTAGTAAAATTGCCTTACTGACCTCTGAAAAGCCATTTTTTCAAAGCTCTGAATCACAGGAGAATTCATATCCCCTTGCTGCTCCTTTGCTGCTTGTCCGCACAGAGTCAGTCTTTTGCCCATTCTGAGCCCAGGGAGGCCAGAAGAAGTGCCCAGCTCTGTGTGCCCATTCCACTTTCCTGAAGTCAAACAAGGTTTTATGGACCAGATGCTTGAACTAAATGAGCAAGAAATATCTTTTGACACAGTAGCTTGCAAGGCAGCTTCCTGCACTTTATCCAATTTCTCTGACCTTGCGTTTCTCCCCATTATCAGGTCCTTCCCCCAACTTCCCAAGATTATAAGAGTCCCATTGCTTCTCATTTTCCTGCTTCTGGTGGGAACGAACAGAATGAGGTTTGCTGGGGAGACTCCGTTTCATACCTTTGGGAAAGCACATAGAGGATGTAAGGGGAGACAGATTCCAGGAAAAACTGAGCATAGCAATAAGAAATATAAAGTACCCTGCAGATCTGCCATTGCCATCAAGGTATGGTAAATGTCAGGGTTAGCTAGGGCTGCAGACAGAAAGCTTGGTTTAGGAATAAGCATACCAGGTAGCTTTAACCATGCACATTTTTCCAATACTGGCTTATTGTACTCGCCATTGATACAGAGTCATACTCAAGGTTACTTAACACTGTACCTTGATGAAAGGCAAGGGACACTGGGGAGAGGATCTGTTTCTAAGGGCCTTTTAAGTGCAAGGGGAGGACGCAGTGATTCCGGGGGAGCTGGCAAGTCAGGGAGTAAGGTAATGAACCAGAACTGTATTAAACATTTAAAGATGAGTTGACCCTGGAGTTTGATACTCCATTTCCTAATGAACACAGTCAAATGGTTTCTCTTTCACTCTTAGCCTCACAGATTTTCATGCAACGCAAAGTCATTCCTCAGGAAGGTCTTACTTTAATTGTTTTAACTCTGAAAATTTCTCGATGTAACTGGTTTTAACATTGACCCAGTAGGCAAGTGTGGTAACGATTTGGTTCAAAGCACGCACGAAAGGCTTGTTAATAAAAGAAGTACTTCATTTTCACTAAAATAAATGTTTTATCCTCATATAATTCACACTTCTTTGCTTTACAAAGCAGAACCATCAGAATATTAGTAATTTTAAGCTCACTATGGTTACACTTCTATGAAGAGGTTATTCCAGGGCCTCCCTAGTATATGTCTATGTGGTGTGAGACAGAGAGATTCTGTGTTTGAATATAGCTTATCCACTATAAGTAACTGAGGAATTTACTACAAAGCAAACTAAATATAAAAATAATCCATGAAAAAATGGTATACCGGAGTCATCAGCATAAACAGCAAAAGATGAGGTGGATTTACTGCAGTCATAATTAGATGCACAGTAATTGTATATTTCCCACTAGTAAATGATCTAAGAGGAAATATCTTTGTGGTTACAATTTTGGAGGACACATTGAAAATAACAGGAGAGGAAGAATAAAAATGTTTTTGTTAAGAAAGGCTCTACTTAAAACAATAGAACCAATTTTGTAGAGGGGGCCATTTGATCCTTACACAGATCTGAATTTTCTAAATAGTGCTTATCATTATAATGAGCTGGATTAACCTCCTTCGTCTCTGAAAACATACTTTAAACAAAAGTCTGAATACTGCTGTTTGAACTCTGAATACTGCTGTTTGAACTTCTTTCTAATTGAAAGACAGCTGTGTTTAAGTGAAATATTATCCTGGTAATTTTATTAAATGTTTGGCATGACATTTTGATGTAGTAGCTACACAATCCCACAAATGCATGCATTTCAAGCAACAATATAAAACAAAGGTCTCATTTTATCAATTGTAGTATACCTTATGCGGCATTTATAACATCACCGTAATTCAGGATATGCAAAATGCAAGTTGATACTGCAGTGACATAAATATGTTTTTCCTGGATCAGTATACAAAACTGTTCCGTTCCGTGAAGTATAAAGCTATAGCTTCTAATCACTTAAGATTTTGTGGGGGTGTTTTAAGATTTAAAAAAAAAGAAAAAAAATAATATAAAAAACATTCTTTTGCAATTAATAGATTTTAGCTTTTCTTATTAATTGTGATAGACCGGATGGTCAGAAGAGTCTGCAGTTAGCCTTTTAAATCCCTAATCAAGCACCAAAATGAGGGACAGCTTTTTTTTTTTTTTTTTTCCCAAAAGCTGCAGCTCCATCTGTTCCCACTGAAATCAATTTGTGGTCAGGTTCAAACCGAGGGTTTCTTGCTCTGCCGTGCTGGGTTGCCACCACTGCAGGGAAATATTTGGCTTTAAAAAAATCTGTTGCTAGTGACATCAAAGAATTAGTTTTACAAAATTGTAAAATTTTGATCATATTTGAACAGACAGAAATTCATCCTTAATGGAAACTATCTTCTTGAGAACATGACAAATTTGTTTTGGATATTCATTTAGACCTATGTTGTGTAAAAGTTCTGTATGAACAGTATATAATTTATTCTTCTAAAAAGCAGAGGCATTAGATCCAGGTCCTGCTGGCATATGGTGTCTCTAATTAATTGGAAATGAGAGGGCAGGCTCCGGGGGGCTGCAGTGGAGAATGTGCCTGGAATGAGACATGTTTCTGTGCGCCCCACGAAGCAGTGCTGTCACCAGTCCTGTAACACTTCTTTCTTTCCTTCTTTGCTTTCTTATTCCTTTCCTGACCCTGTGGGAAATTCCTGGCAGATCAAGAGCTGCTCAGAGATGCTAAGAGGCAGCCTAGCGCACAGGCAGTTGTCCCAGCCTCTGTCCTTAGATGCTGGTGTTAGTATTCCCAGTACTAGGAAATGGACTGATCCTCTGGTTGTCATGAGAGGAAAATGCTCTGTCTGTTTATAGCTGGTGCTAGAGACGTCACACGCCTGGCAGGCCATATGAAGAGGGAGAGGAGAGGAGCAGGGGAGATGAGACAACCAGGAGCCCAACATGTGCCCCTGCCACAGCACCAGCCAGTGCGTGCTGAGCCCCTCTGCCCTGCCAAAAGGGTTCTGTGTAGAAGTAACACGAAAACATGTGTATCCTTGGAAAGAGAGAGACATGAGGAAAGAGAGAGCATGGCCAGGGGTTTAACGCCAAGGGAAGGATAAATCCAATGGGCAGGTACTCAGCGTTAGCAAGGACAGGATCCCACTGAGGGAGGATATGCACAGGATAGACACACAGCGACAGCTCCAGAGACATGGAAATGGGGCTTCTCTGTCACAGAGAGGAGCAGAGAAGTTGTTTCCTAACCTGCTGCAAACCTCCACTTCACTTTTTGATTTGAAACGTACATGCACTTGCATGCAGGC
>NW_010589594.1:7404-31564 GCF_000705375.1 Tinamus guttatus
TAAATTATAAAAGTCCTGAAGAGTCTGTGCATATGAGGAGGCCGCTTTTGGCCTATAGCAGGAACTGCATGATTTTATTGTCCTTTGATTTAAAAGTATGTAAAGAACAAGTATACTTGCTGGTCACTTTAGAGAAGCATTAAAAATGTGTTCATCTCATACAGGTCCAGAAGCATTTATGAATACAGAGAAAGAGAATATTTTCCACTAATTAAGAATGGAAAATTATTGGAGAGATATATTGTCATTTTTTTCAAACACTTGATATGTCAGCAGTAGGATTTTGGCAGATTCTATCCTCTGTCTTTTGGGCAACATTCAGCATGTAACAACAAGAGAGGTAACATGGTATTCCTAACAAATATATAACAGGATAATACAGCAGGCATAATATTAAAATACTGATGGGACATGTCTTCAGAAAAATATGAGTAAACATTTCTTCCTTATAACCTCCTCACTCTCTTCAATTGATAAAAATCAAAGAAGAAATATCTGTACTTATTAGAAAACTTAGTGCAGTTATGCTGTACAGATAAGGAAACATATATAAAGGTATGGATGTTTATATGTGGGACATGTAAAGGGTTAAGAGAAAAATACCAGCATAATGATCTTCATTAGAAACAGGCACATAAGGGTACAAGGTCACTATCCTGAAAAAGATGCTTCAAAATATTTAGATGTTACTAATGGATTTAGGTCAGCTGCTTTGTGTCTTCAGTCATCAATAAGTTCCCCCCCCCCTTTTTTTTTTTTTGTTGTTTTGTTTCTTGCACAAAATCTTGTGTTCAGGGACTCAAAGTTTTTTAAGACTGTATGAAACATCACAAGAATGTCTGTGTGAAACCAAGGCTGAAGCTCTTGATGCGGAATAAGGAAGGGTACACACTCCATGCATTTTCTTTAGAGAAAAATCACTACCAGACGAGAAAAAAAGTGCTTAAAAAGAAAGTAGTTCCAAGATAAAATAACAGATGAGCAAATGACAATAAGAAAAACAATTGTATTCAGTAACAGTCTGCTGATGCACCACATAAAAATATATAGCTGGTTTACAGAAGACCTCAGTAACATGTCTGGCATTGAGCAAGCCCTTATTTGTGCGGGTCTTAAGTCTCACTGAAATCAAAACCAATGTTTACTTTGCAGGATGGAAAGCAGTGCAGAAATTGCTGAGCTACCCCAAAAGCAGAAGTTAATTAACGTGGCCAAGAGACATAATAACTGGGGCAACCACAATGCCTGCTCCTTTTAGGACTTGGTGTGGCATCTCTAATTTGCACCATGTATATCTGTCCAGAGTTAGCTGGAGAATTTCTTACGTGAAGCTGTGGAGTCGTATCAAGTGTTGCTTTACAAGGCGAAAGCCCAGGGATGAGTTTGCTCCTCCTGAGCCTTTTGTGGTTGTCTGAAATACGGAACTGATGGGTAATTGATCCAGGATTGTGAACACAACACATGGTTTGGTTCTGCAATAGCAATGAAGTTTAATGGCAGAATTAGGAAGAGAATGTACACTCTGACTTGAAGTCCTCAGCTGGAGCTCCCAGTTTGTTTAAAAACGTTATGTGCCTGGAGCAATTCTTGTCTGTGTGGCTGAAAACTTGACTCTTGCTTTCCAAATTCATTTTTAAATCATCAAAGTAAATTCCTACTCACCGTATAATACCAGACAAAAAATGATAGTTAAACAGAGCAAGTATTTGAGGCCTAGAATTGATCATTGAGATTTTTTCTAAGAAAGAGCAATTTCCTTAGGTTACCCACATTTATAATTGGAGGGCTCCAGCACCTTGGATGTTTCATGTATCCATCTTACTTTTTTGCAACTCAACTATACTTTGAGACTTACAGCTATATAATTATAAAATGAGAAAATAACACCTCTTGTCATCCATGATTTGTATACGTGAGGTGGGGTATAGCAGACCTCATTTATAAGCATCTTTTTGATTTATTTTGGATAGTTGGCTTACACTGGTAGATATGAATAAATAAATAAATTTACCTTAGCTCTGAGCCTGTAAAGAGTGCAGGATATCCTCATCCTTCATGTGTTATGGGCACAAGTTCCCTTTTAGCATCTATATGCCTGCAGATGTAAGCATCTTACAGGAAAAACATTAAAAATAATATCAATGATCACTAGCAAATTGAATTTTCTCCATTCTCCTCTGTTTGACTGTTCAGCAATCTTTTCTGAAACCTATACAAGCTTACGGGATTAATTTAATTAGGCTTTTGCTGCCAGAAACTTTTTCTGAAAATACGTTGGCAGAAATGATTGAGGATTGTCTTTTTGATTTTGTTGTTGCTTCCAAGTTCAAGCACTTTTTCAAACTTCTGTAACATCAGAAGAAAGAAGACAAACATGGCAAAGGCTAGATATAAGGCCTATTAGTATATCAAAAAGCAAACTGATTCTGATTTGTAACCATTTTTGAGGTAAGAGTAATACTTTGATATCAAAGACTTTTAAATGGGAAAGTATATAAAAGTGCCTGAAAATGTCAGATGCAGCTGCATTTTTTTACTTGAGTATGCCACAATGATAGTGGTTAACAAAAAAATGGAAATGTGGGTTCCTTACCTCATGGAGTCTTCAAATCAAGTCAGGGTGCCTTCTGAAAGATATGCTTCCTACAAATAAGAGCTGTTGAGCTCATTGCAACACTTAGAAAATATGATTTGGTAATCCTCTCCTACTCTGGAGAGCTCCTACTCTAATTAAGAGCTTTCTTAAATCTTTAAAATCTATTAATCGCTTAAGAAAAGCTTGCATTCTTTTCTGTAAGATAAGTATCTCTCTGAATACGTCTGCTAATGATCCTATTGCATATAAGAAGCAGAGAAGTTGAAATCACAGTGCCTATATATGATTACATTGGCAATAGAGGTGTAATGCAATAAAGAGAGCGTTGTTTCTGTTCAGCCTGGAGAAATGACAGTCTCAAGTGTGAAAACATATTGGACAACCATGTTTAGGAATGGCTGGATTCCAGTACAGCAAAGTTCTTCAGTATGAATGCAATTCTAAGCTTGGTAAAGCACATAAACCTAGACATCTGCTTAAATATACACATATCTTGGAAGCCTTTTAGAGCAAAACTCAATTCCATAATGCTGTGCAGTTGCTATGAGATATAGTTGCCATCATTACGGCATGAGATGTATTTAAGAGAGATTCTAACACATAGCATGAAAAGCAGTTTTATCACATGTATGTAGTGACTTTTTTTGAGCAAATTGCAATGGCTTAAATATGCTCTTAAAAATAAAATCAGCAAGGGAGAAATAATTCACCTCAGCAAAGAGAAGAGCATATTTTGCTCAGTTTCAGGTCACTTGAGGCTGTAAGTAACATTAAAAATTTTTGGTTTCTGTCTTGCAAAGCCATTTCTGCAATTTGAAAATTGAGGGCCAGAGCAACAATGCAACCTTAAAATCCCCTGTGAGGCATTTAACAGCAGTGGAGACTTGGTTTTGTGCAGTTCAATAAACAAGAAAGCCTGTCTCTTGGAGTCCTGTCCCAGCTTGTGAGGTTGCTCCAGTTAAAAACAGCCATCCTTAGACATACATGAATATTCCACACAGTCCTTGCCACTTAGCTTTCTAAGGGGGTCCATACTAGGCCTGTAACATCCTTCACATGCCTGAAATAAGTGACTGACCAGGCAGCATATCTAGTATGAAGAAACATCAAGATTTTAGAAAGCAAGTCAAAGCAGTAACTAGAGGGTGGTAGTAAGACACTTTATCCCCTTTACCCTTTGTACCTCACTCCTTTGCACAGAGAAGATCCACTGTCAGGAAAATCCCCAGGGTCACTAGTGTAAAAAGACCTTGCCTTCCTCTAGGACTAGAGGAACATAATAGTTTCAGCAATCACTACTAGTCAACCTACGATTTCAACACCAAATCACTAGTTTTATTCTGATTTTAGTAGTGCTCCAAGATCCAGCTGTCACTACTCTGCTCTCCTGTTCCAATCAAAGCTTTTCTTGAGCAGCAGGGAGGGGATTCAGGTGTTGACACTTACCCTTAATTGCTGTGGGCTGATGAGGTCTTGCTGCCCAGCTGTGATGTGACCAGCATGCTTCTTGAGTCACCATTTTTTCCTGGTTAACGTTCATATCTGTGAATGAATATCTCAATTACTATAGCAGCTTTTGAAATACATCTCTAGTCTACAGGGCTTGGGTAGGCACAGTGTAGATTCTTTTGTTTTCTGACTGAATATTTAATCTGTAAGGGATGAATAGCATTCCTCTGCGGTTAGATTAAAGGGTTTGTTATTTGTGTGCAAATTATTGTTCTTTATCTATAACATGGTACACTTAAAAAAATAGTATAATGTAGTCTTATGTCAGTATACTTAAATGAAATGTTTATTTCTTTTTAATGTAACTATAAGGTTATTTATGCTTGTCTAATATAGAAGCTGTAGGGAATATAAGGATGGGATAAAGAAGTGATTGTAGATTTTAGTAGCAACCTTACTTTAAATGTGTTTCAGTTCTGGTAGTCTTGTTTTGTTAAAATCAGTTACAAAAGAAGTTTACATAATCGTTTCTTATTTTAGTTGCTTAATATTTTAGAGTCCTTGAAAAAAGACTGATATGAAAGTTAATACAAATATTCTCAACCTGTAGGAGAAATTATGTTGGCAGAAATAATATATCTCTGAAGTATGTTTTTTCATTTAAAATACAGCTAAAACTATAGATTTAACTTTAGGGGGAAAAAAAAGTAATATTAAAGCTTTTCTTTTTGAAAAGGAAAACTTGATATAGCTACTGTATGTAATTGTTAAATTCTATTTTGTTCTAGAGTATCCTAAAAACTCAAGAGATATTTAGTGAAGGAGGTTTGGTGTGCTAGGTTAACATTGATGTTTCTTCTGAGGGTCAAATTCCTACTGTAGTGAGCAGGAAGGGAGCTCAGAAAAATTTTAAAAGAATTAGGCTGTAAATAGCTGAGCAAGCATCTTCTTATAGATAACGTGTATATTTAGTACCTGATTTCATTGTACCCATTGGCAAAGCTGTTGTTTCATCCAAGTAAGTCTTGTGATGTATGGTAGTCAGAAAAATATTTGTTTATTCTCATCTAAGCATTTAATTTCTTTAAGCAGTCTTTAGGTTGGAGGGTAGGAGAACTCTATAGAAGAAATGGAGCAGTTACATAAGATGGTGACCAAGAGCTATACCTATGTGAAAAGGAAATGTAGTGGGGTATTTCTGAGAAAATAATATTTCTGTAATGTGCTAGATTGATGTTTATTAACATATTGTTAATTAGATCCTGACAATTTGCAAGCAAAAGCAGCATGGATCTGTTAAGATAAATACACCATTTTACGGTTTGGCCTACACTTTCTGTTCCTAAATCACTGAACTCAATCGAACTTATTAGCTTGCTCTGTATTAGCTTTAGCCAGGCAGCTGTTACTAAAAGCAATTTATTTTGGTGAATGAGTCTTCCCATTTTCTGTCATCCAGCACTGCAGAGTGTCTTTGAACAGTGACTATGGTAACAAAAATACTATTTTGCAAGTTGGAAAAATAGTTTGAAATACATTCAGACTTGAGACTTTCAAAATAATTTTTATCCCTACTTTTGGTAGCTATGGTGAATATATTTCTCAGTTGGGAGTCATATAGAATATGATCCAGAGTCATTTATGGAAATGCAAAAAAAAAAAAAAGGCATCTTAATCTTTAGGGATTTGATAGCTGGGTTAACATACAGGCAGTCATAGTGTTTTGATACAGTTGCCTTTAAACAATTTTGAGTAGATGTATCAAATGTTTTTTAATACAATTTGAGTGCCTCAGTTAGTTTAGAAAAATACAGGTGACAGAACTTGGATGGCAAATAAAAGAAATTATACCTCAGCTGACAGCCAGTAGCTGGAGGAAAACTAAAGGAGTAATCGAAGAGAAGAAAAATAATGGAATTAGATCTTCCTGTGAAAAAGTCCCTCCCCTCCCTCCCTCCTTCTGTTCAGAGTGGAAATACGATCATTAGAAAGGTGTTTTTCTTATTTCTTTTCTTAGTTTCAATCACTCTATTTTTATGTCATGGTTACGTGGTTTTTATTCATATTAAATCATTTAGGAAATGAATGTGTAAGTAACCACTATTGTGCCCTATTTGGTGAAGTTTACACAAATTAATACAAAGTATACTGTGGAATGACAATTTTAAATATGTAACATGTACTTATAATTTGTACTTTTTTTGTGTGTTTATGTTGAGTAATTGTAATGTGGGCATATGAAAAGGAAACATCCAAAGTAGTAGTTTGTAGATGGCATTTGCTTGTTTATTTTTATAATTTTGTTATATCTATTCAGCTTTCTTCTCTAGCATAATATTAGCAACTTTAAGACATAGTTAGAGACCAAATATCACTTTAACATTAATAAATCTAATAACATTAGAACTCACTTTGCTTTGAACATGCCAAAGCTAAATTAGTGTTTTAAGAACTTGAAAGTTCAAAATAGTGTTCAATTCTAGTATCTCAGAAGATTCATGTTGTAGTGACACTCAGCTTTTCTACTTAGTATCTTTCAGCTTTTCTACTTAGTATCTTTCAGCTTTTCTACTTAGTATCTTATTTTGCTTTGAAAGTACTCATTTTTGAATTCAAAAATCTGATACAGTCAAAAAGGTGGTAAGGCCCATACCTACAAACAAGGATATGTCTACGTATGCTGTTCAGTTGTTAAAGACAGTGGCTGTAAGAGGAAAAGGCTTGTGTGAAATCAGGGTAAGTGTGGGGTATCTTTGTTGTTTGTTTGTTTGTTTGTTTTTGTGTTTTACCTCAGGGAACTTTAAGGCTAAGTGCTATAGTATTTTCCAGTGGCATTATAAATGCCATGGAGCATTTGAACAAATCTTTCTAATTAGAAATATGTAATGAATACAAAGCCACAAATTTATCAGCTCCATAGATTTTCTTTAAGAAAGGATAAGCAACAAGAAAGTTAACATATTAATAGCTGAGCTCCAGATCCAATCATCTAAGAGCACCTAGGGGAGGGGAGAAAAAAGTACAGGATCTGTATTACAATTGTAAAAAATTAGCTAACTATTTTCTGTAGTCATTTAGATTTAGAAAGATGTATATAAATGAGATGTACCATTTCATTGCTAGAATTCTGGTATCTTGGTTTACTGGGCAATATTAGAGAAGCATTTTTTAAATTCCCCTCTAACAAATGAATGTCTTACACTGTATTACCTTACAAGGGCAGTTATTGTTACCTAATTCCAGGAGGGAAGGGGAGAAAAGAAAAGGCAGGGGAAAGGGTGGATATGATCTTGGTCTCCCTTCTCCCAAATGAGCTCCTCATTCACTAGGCTTACAAACCTGGTCCTTCTCTTTGGCACAGTAAGCATTTTAAAATCTCACCGTTTCAGGAGGAGTAGAAAGTGCTTGAACTGTAAGCAGTCCAGGCCATGTGCGGAGCTGGGTGATTATGTTTCCTCTCCTGAGCAGTGAGCACAGAACTCATGTCTTCTCCATCTGGGGTGATAAGTCACTGCTGTCGTCAGCATGATTGTGGTCAGGGTATGGAGCTCTTGCATGTGTTGATGAGCTCAGTAATAATATGACTTAAACATATTAAATATTATCTCTTTGTTAGTTTGCCAGCAGATTAGAAGCATGCCAAGTGTTAAAATAGGTTGCCACTTACTGATATTCCAGAAGAAACGTATTTTCTCTGTGGTAGTATATTAGTCAGAAAGAAAGGAAGATTTTTATTCCACTTCTTTCCTTATTAATCCAGTGAAGTAAATATTGATGAATCCTTAACAATTGTCTTGAGACTTCTTTCTGGTCCTCATTCTTTATTAATAGTTATGTCAATATCTACTACTTTAAATTATCTGTGATATTGACATATCTATTAATTATTGGCGATATAGGAGGTGATGCAGTTTACAGGAGCTGTCAGAAGTGATGTTTTCAGAGAGAACCGTCTCATTTCTCACTTTGTAATTCATTGAATTATGGCAGAGATATATATGCTTGTTAGATTAACTGGGTTGGAGGGGGAAGCAAAATAGTTAGAATCACTATTCCTTTCTTCTGGTGAAATCATGGGATTTTTGGGTGCTCCTTAAAATTTTAAGTTACCCTACTGTTAGGCTACTGAGTAAACAGAACTAGGAAAATGCTTCAGACCTCTGTGGGAAGATGAATTGGGCAGGCCTAGGCAAGCTGATGTTCTAATTGATGTGCTTTTCTCCTCCTTTAGCAATGGATTTTTCAATATTTATTAATGACCATATAGGGCAAATAGAAAATTCTGTGAAGGAAAGATTGCCCTGTACGAAATTAGAGATGGGGTGATTATGTGCTGTTCTTTACATCTACTGTGCAAATTTTGTAATTAAAAAAAAAAAAATCAGAATTAAACATTAATGGTATCCTAACCAGCTAAGTTCCTAAAACAGTAGTGAGACCGCTTCTTGCGGTTCTAAAACCAAATCATCGTGGCATTACTCGGGCGCTGTTTAAAAGGCTTAGGGAGGCTTCCCGAGGAGGCTCATTTCCATCCAAATCAAACTGAGCACAAGTGTAAAGCCACCCTATTTGTAGTGCCTGGTGGGACGCGTAGGGTGGCTGCTGTGTATGAGGTATCACAGTGTAAGTAATTTGCCTGCGTAAGCGATCTATAGCTCACGGGTCAGAGGTCTTGATCGCCTGTGACCCAGAAACAAGAAAAGTTTAGCCTTTTTGTGTACATAAAGTTTGGCCACTTCAGAACCTCTCCAGTGTGCCTGTGCTCTGCCCCTGCAGCTTTGTGCAAATCTCCATCCAGCAGTAACTGCTTCTTAAATTCTTTAAAACAGTACCTGGCAGGGACTGTTTGGCCTCCCAGAATGTGGATAGTAAATTTGTTTGCTTTCATAATCAAGCTCTTGAGGTGAATGATATATTTGACTAATGATCTGTTGATATAGGTGAGCAGTAGCCTAAACTGATTTAGTGGACAGCAGTTGTGTTCACATGGCCTGGGCAACTTTGGATATGGTGATTAGTCTTCTTGTTTTTCTTTATCGCATAAAATCTTGCCTGACCCTAATGCAGTGTAAAAAACTTACCCAGGTTACCTGAGAGCAGAACCTATTTCAGTTAAGTCAGGCATCCCTTAGATGCAGGAAGGGATTTTGTCAGACGATCTGGTATTTATCAGTGTGGCTGCTGGACCAGGCAACAAGGGAAATAATCCAAAAATATGCCAAAAATTTGAACACGAGCAAGGAATTTGGTGCAGTCTCCTGCCCAGTCATGAGTATGTTCTAAGCATCATTTTAACCCTCTTCCTATGGTATGCTAACCACTGTGTGAAAGTCTCTCATTTTGGCAATGAAGTTTTTATGGTTAATTACATCTCTCTCACCTTGTTTTTTTTTTCAGCTTTTTGTTTGTTTGTTTTTCTTTCTACAGTACTTCTGTACTAACAACAGTCCCCTGAAATATATATTTCACTCTCCTTTCAGCAAAATAGTTCTGAGGATGGTCAAATTAACCTACATAGTTACCCATTTTGTATAAAAGTCTGATACTGAAAAGATGTGCATGTGCTTGAAAAGTTATTCCAAGCAATGCAGTTGAATATATGTATGCATCATGTTTTAGGATAATAAGAGATTTCCTGTTCTACTGGAATTTTTATGATCCCCCATAAGTAAAGACAGGATGGTAACAGGCTAACCTAGAATGAAAGAATAACTAGGCAAGGATGACAAGTATAAGCAGAAGGGGCTGATTCTGTATGCAGTGTGTAAACTCTTCTTTGTACAGTGTAACATGCTTTAGTGATAGATACTAGCAGAGTCTTCCATGAAAAATATAAGATCAAAGTCAGTTACTTAACAAGCTAGTTGTAATTCTGAAACGGGCATGCCACAGCTACAGTGCTGTATTTACTGATTGTCACAACTTAAATATTGTCAGCTGTAAAAATTAAAGTTAATCTCTTTTATACATGACTCCTAGTCCTTCACAGGTTAGATCCAGCTATTAATTTTTTCTGAAGGAATGGGGATTTTACGGGTCAGACTGATTTTAAAATAATGTTTAATAACTTTTTTTTTTTTTTTGAATGGGCTGTTATCTATGTGAGCTGTTTTTCCACTTTGAAAGATATCCATGATTCTAAAAACATTTGTCATTTTAAAATAGGACTATTTGTTATTTTAAGACTAGGGTTTCCAGTCCCACATAACAAATAAACATGTGTCTCTTGGGAATAGCACTACTAGCCTAACTACTAACTTGGGCTCATTGCACTAAGATCATTGAACATTACTCCTTTTGATGTACTGTGTACGTGATATATGAGAATGAGTGAGTGGGTGTTGCTTGGAAATGTCCTCTGTTCATCCATAATATAAACAGGTCTTGCTTACTGGTCCCTAGGTAACCACCAGTTTCCAGCTCAGTGTTTAATCTGCAGTCTCTTGGAAAGACTGTATGTTGGACCTGGTTCTGTTTGTATTAAAAAGTTACCTAGAGATCATAGAAATACCAATGATTTACAATAGATTGTACAGGTTTTAAGGAGATATATGCGTATATGTATGTCCTAAACTGAACATCCCAATAAACAGTGTTCTCTGTGTATCATACTTACTTAAGTTGTAAGCCTGCTCAATTACTGTCTGCACACAGATCCATTGACTGTGTGTGTCCATATGTTCTATGATGGACAAATTAAAAGGAGAAACAGAAACTTAGCAAGAACAGGAAGCTACAATTGGCTGCTCAGTAATTAATGTAGCTATTTTCTTTTTTTCTCAAACTAATTTGAGACAATAATAATTAATAAAATTGACATTTTTTAATGGACATAATTTCAGAAAATTCAGTATGGTTTTAATTATTTAGCAGTCCATATTACAAGTTTGACGGCTGTGGACTTTTATAATAATGAATGTTTTCTTTTATAGCTGTTTTGCTGCATAGTGTGATATAAAAAAGTACTATGAACACATTCACAGCTGTAGCTTTTAAGATGAGTGAAGGATGAACATGCCTTCCAGACCAATATGAGCACATTTTGTGTTTTGTCAGACATAAAAGCAAGGTCATCAGATTAAAAATACACATTACACTAATGGGTAAATATTTTGTTCTTCTAGGAACCTTTAAAAAAGAAAAAAAAGTTCTCAGATTTAAATCTGTTCTGAGCAGTATAGCTCAGTATATATGAAGTTGTTACCTTGGGTATTATAGCTTGCTTAGCTAGGGCATGCCTTTAAAAAGGACCCCTAGATCTGCTAGTAGTGATAGTTTGTTCCAGCATTAGCCATGCTAATTACAAGTATGTGCTTTACTTTTATTGGTAGTTTTCAGAATGTTGATCTTTCGTATTTTGCTAGTTTAAATAGTTGTTTTGCATAACTTCCCCTGTCCTTTCATTTGTTTTAAGCTTTTCAAAGCCCAGTGCCTGAAGTAAGATTTACAGCAAGACTAAAGATGCATCCTACATCTTATTTAGTCAGTAAAAACTTTATGTTCCTTAACAGAACCCTTAAGTCAAAGCCAAGAGCATCTAAAATGAACTTTCAGGATATAATAGGCCACTCAAACTGAAAAGCATAAATCTTGCGAGAGCTGGCAGCCACAAACGGCATCTTAACCACAAACCTAACTGAATATTTTATCTTATATATACAGCCCTTGGTCTATGAATGTGTTTTTCCAGAAACAACTGTCGGTTGAATGACTTGGGCAGATGTCACTGTTGGTTGCCAGTCAGGCCCGGCTCTCCCTGACGTGCTGCCTGGCACGTCACTGTCAGCCCGGGCAGAAGACGAATGCGCCGCTATGCACGTTTCTTGCCAGATGTTCAATGCACATTGCTGTCCATTGGTTCAGTGGGGAAACTAGAAAGAAAGGGACAGTAAGTGTAGCATCCATCCTGATTCTTGCAGGAATACAATTGAGAGCCCCCTTTGTGTATTATACCACAATTTTGAGTCTCTTCTTATTTGTATAGTGGAGATCTAAATTAGGAATGCATCTCTTCTATGGGAAGCTCATGTTCCTTCTGGACAGTCGGGTAAGACTCAAAAGAATGAGTCATTCCGGCATTAGACTAGTTTGCTGGAAGCACTTAAACTACATCATAGGAAGGGCACGTTTTGCAATATAGCAAAAAGTGTGTATTTTTAATGAGACACTTAAAAGATGATTTTTTTCAATCATTGTGTTTAAATTATAGTAAATCTGAAATAGTTATGTGCAGCATCTCTAAGTTTATAGTGAGAGGTCGGTTTGTCATGGAAAGCTCCGAGAGATGCAATAATAAAGCATATACGAGTCCTGTTTGTTTTCCCGCTTGGATCCAAGTGTCCTGCTGGCAGCATACACTTACAGCATGTTTTCCTTATTGTATCCTCCTTTCCTTACATGACAGAAGCAAAGAATATCATTTAGATCAAACTCTGCTCAAATCTGTTAATTTTCTCTTCAGTGGTCACCTAATTTCAAAATAGCCCTTGTGAAATTCATGAGCAACTGGTCCAGGAGAAACGAACATTTTAGTCATGTCTGATTATCTGGAATTTCAATCCTGAATCATCAGCTTGCTACTACCATCATGAAGATATAGTCTACACTTTTTATGCAAAAGTCACCTTCCATAACTTTCATAATGAAGTTATTTTTTTCAAACAACTTTTTTTTTTTTGGAATCCACACATAGATGAAATTCCCTTGGCCATCAGTGTGTGGCTAGATGCCGAGCACAGCAGAAAGAAACAAATTATATTGAATTCTATAAGGTTTTTGTTGCTATGCATCAGGTTACACAGTGAATGATAAAGATTAGAAGACCTGTTAAATGGTCCACTGAGCGTTTGCATGTAAAGTTCGGTCTTGCTCTATGCTATTAATGATTGAATATAATGACTTCCACAGTCATGAATTGACTGTCTACCACTGACCCTTGCAAAAGAGACGTTGTTTAATGCTTGCTAGAGAGAGATTTTTCTCTGTAACCTGGGACTTAAATGGTACTGTTTCCCAAAAGATCCTGCATTAGAGAAATTGCAGAGTAGTGCCTCAGTCCCTGCAGGATTACAAAAGATGATGTTATGAATGTGTGTTGCCCAGACGTATATGGGACATATGAGAAGATGCAGCTTGTTTAATACAGATGGAATCATCTGTGATTTTTAAAAAGTCAAATTGCTACCTGTTCATTACCAAGAAAATGGAAATCATAATTTTTCAACTCTAAGCTTCCTTAATTTGAATATTTATGTGACTAGGCAAATGCATTCTTCTGACTTGTGAAACTTTCCTCAGTTTCATTCATCCACTACAAATGACACTTACAATGTAACTTTTCAGCTGCATTATGCAGGGAGATTTAACATCTATATTTTCTCAGATATGTTTTAATGGTAACTTTCCAGGTACTTAAAAATATCAATACCACTTCAAAGCAGATGTTCATCAGCTTTACTGTTAATTGGGAACATGCATCCTCCTCCTTCCCGCCCCCCACAGATCACCTATGGCTTAGGGCAAAACTGCTGAATTACTAAATTACTAGAGTGTTGAGTAATTTACCCCTTGAAACTATCTTGGCACCAGAACACTGTGAGGCAACCAACAAAAGTAACACCAAGCTTGAAAAGGACCCATGGGGAGAGCTGAGAAGCTGAAAACCAATAGAGGTAACCTCTAAAGCAGACCACTTCGTAGAAACTGCAATAAAGTATAGATACAGAAATAAAGGGTATATAGATAAATGACACATTCAGCAAGAGTAACTGCCAGTTACCCAAAAATGTAAAATTTGCTTAGCGTTCTGTAAGCATTCTGGTGGCATGCATATGACTAAACCGCAGGATGCCTTTTGTATATAAAACATTCCCTAAATATTTATTAATATATTAATATATAAATATTGTTAATTATAGTCCTGTCAATATTCTATTTAAACTTAGGCCAAAAAAATAATGACAGTGACAAGCCCCAGCAGACCTAATGAAGGTTTGTGTTGCTTTCTGCTATTGCAAGATTATTACATAATATGTAATAATTTAAAAGTCAGTAAGGATCACAAGGATCACAAATGAAAACATTTGGTATTTGAGTATAAGTAATATTTTCATGAAGTATAAATGTATTATAATAGCGTTAGTGACAGACTTTCTACTTTTGACAGATATCTTGCTGTCTTATGTTTAATCTTTGGAAACAATAACTGTGACACTGATGTATTCAATGCTATTGTGCCTGTTGTGGAAAAAGAAACACAAAAAAGCCTTGAGAATAAGATATTCTGTTTAAGACACACTGAGACAAACCAGGGGGTAAATCTGCCTGGGAAAATAGGATTTAAGTGTCTAGAAAACAAGATTAGCCTCTTCCATTTGATATTTGATGAAATCATGTTGAACTGAGATGTTTCAGAGTAGACAGCTCCTGGTGAACTCACTTTTTCTTCTTTTTTCTCAAGTGGAGAGCAGAGGCCGCAGGCCCTGCTGTCCTTTCATGTCTCACACTTCTGTTGAGCCGCCTCTCATGCAAGAACTTCTGTTGCATCCACTGACTAACCACAGCCTCACTAACAGCTTTCAACCTTAGAAATTTGGCTGGAAAGCCATTATAAATTCTTACATAGTGATTTTGAATAGACTCAAATTTGTGTGACTGATAGAATGTGATGCTTGATGGAGGTTTTTTTGGCCTTGATGAAGTAAGAATACATGGTAGATAGCATAATGTAACCATAGCCTTTGCAGCCTCCTCAAGCAGGTAGAAGAAACGGTAAATATCAACAATTTCTTAATTTAATAAAATCAAGTATAGGTTATGCTTCCGTACTTGATAGAAAAAGCAGTTTATCTGCTTCTTTTATTATATTATATGCATAACATAACAAATATATAGGCAATAAAATTTGTTGTACGGTTCAATGGCCAAATTCAGGCAAATATTTTCTTTAGTGAAATTATTTTCTGGTCATATTTTTTAACAGAAGTTTAGTGTTCTAATACTCTAGAAGTACTGTGCCTTGGAAAGATAAAACTTTGCATAGATGTTATACTCTTTCAGTTATCTCTGTCTTCTATGCTGCAATTAAATCAGTTGGGACTTTTTTTTTTTCTCTAAAGAAGCACTGAAAGGATTTTTTGTTTGTTTTTGTGTGTGTTGGGGGCTTAGGGGGATTTTGTTTGTTTTATTGCAAGGAATCTTAATATATGGGTAAATATACCATATTGCTATTTTGTCATCTTTAGGGTGGACATTTGCAGTTTGTAGTAAGCATGTGTATGGGCGTGTTGGACTTCTCTAACATTTGAAAATTCTGCGCAAGTGTAATGTTCAGAGATGCTGAACTTTGGTAACTCTTACTAAAACCTGACACTTCTGAAAATAAAAATAATTGCTGATGGATATAAATGAAAGAATACCTAGAGCAAAATTATCTTGTTTTTTTAATCAATTTTGTTCTTGTGATATACACAAAGGAATAATGGTGCCGTTTCTCGGTTAGAACAATATTTATAATTATAATTTAAAGGGATCAGCTTGAGGAGAGTTCCTACAAGTGTGTTTTGCTGAAATGCCATGCCTTAATGCATGCAAAATGTACGGAATGACAGAACAACGTGCAAGTAAAGAAACTCTATCAGTTAGGCATCACTGGTTTGTGAAATTCCAAGACTCTTCTTGAAAACGTTGCTCACAATAGCCCTCATAGAGTTGACCTGTACGTATAATCAGTCAAGTGTGTAACTGTTTTCAGGATCAGTGATGATCCAAGTTATGCTTTCAAATCAAAAGTGTTCTTCTGTGACAAGCCAGATATGCAGAAATGTACTTTGTTTCAAGTATCTGTATTTCAGTTATGTTAAACTTGGAGAATTTTCTTTGATTAGAAAGCTTTCTATTTCTCACATCTTCAAGTAATGCTGTGCTGACGTCAATGAGCAAATAGGTTAGCAACTCCCAGCGTTTTCTTTTCCTTTGCAAAGGAGTTGGGTAATATTCTAAGTCTTGCCTGACGGGGAAAAAATACTGTTGTTACTTTTTAATATAGTTTAGTTCATAAAAATTATTTATAATATGCCATCATTAGTTCTTAGCTATTATATTAAAATGTATATTGCAATAGGATCTTACATTTATTATGTAACAATTTTCCAATCTCTTACAAAGCAATGGATTTTCTTTATATTTATACTTTGTCTGTACTTTCTCTTCTGTCCTCTGCCTTAGATCTCTCAGGAAAACCTCGATATTATCAAAAGTACTGAGTTTTAATTTTCAAAATGAAAATGATCTTTCTTTTACTGTTGTATATAATTCTTCATTCTCAGCCTCTATAATGTCTGAATATTTTTCCCCATTAACTAATTTCCTAATTTTCCAGTAAAGTCTACTGAATTTGTCTTTGGTCATATCTAAAAATGACTGGGTAGGGTTTTTTTTGTTTGTTTGTTTGGGGGTTTTTTGGTCCAATAAGAGTTGTCTAAAAATAATGAACAAGAAATAAATCCAAGCAAAGAGTAATTTCATCCATCTTTTTGAAAAAAGTTTATTTTCAGTTCATGCAATCAAGCACTGATACTGTTTGTTGAAGTATGTCATTATTCCCATTGCTTCATTTTGGAAGTTATATTACCAAGTTAAATGCTAATTTTATGCATTTTGATTTTTTTGACTTAGCTTCACTCCCCTTCTTCCTTACCCTGCCCCCTCCCCCCCTTTCTTAATATATTTCTTGGATACCTCCCTATAGCATAGGGGTTCCACAGGAACAAATTTTAGGATGTAGCTTCTCAGCTAGGATGTAGCCTCTCAGCTACCTGCTTTAGGACTGATAGGACCAGTGTGTTCCTATCTTTAGGGGTCTCAAAATTAGGCATAAAGTCATCAACAGAGGGCTGTCACCAATAGAGAGAAAAGTTGTCTTAATGGCTGTCCCAAAATTCCTGCCTCAGAAAAACAGAAAGAGTTGTTTTTTGAAAGGGCCCTCTCTTAATTGACTGTAATGCGAAAGTAAACAGTTGGCTTCAGAATCTTAAATCTGAGATGGCAAAAGTTAGGTGATATCCTGTTCTATGTGCTTTTGTTTATTTTTTTTTTCCTGAGTGAAGTCAGTTGAAAAATATGCCCACACAACTAGAATTGAGAACAATTGTAGTTCTCCTTTTGGATTTCACATTCTTTGGGCCCTTGTGAGTCACTGAATGCTGGCATGAGGTAAGGGGAATATAAAGGCAATTGTGCCCTCAAGGCGTTCTGGCATTTCCAAGAATTTGGTGATCTCTTTGGCTTCTGAATGCTGGAACAAATACAGTTCAACTGATGACTGAAGAAGAGTTCAAGCAAGCAGAAATGTTGCCATTTCTGAATGTTTGCATGATGGAAGTTAGTAGAAATAATTACCTATATAGGAATAGATTATTTATTTATTTTCACTGAGAGAAAGCAGTTGAATGTACCTTGAAATGTCAAGCTGACAGTTTTGTGTTCTGTTAAAATTAAATCGTTTACTTTGCATCTTAGGAAAGAAAAGTGAATTTGCTTATAAGGCCAAGTGTCCAAGCCAACCTGAAAGAATGAGTAGTCTTATAATTACTCTCACTGCTGCGCAAACATGAAGCTGACTGTTGAAATGAGCTTTCTTAAGTATCAACTATGATAATGTATATTCAGGTTAAGCATTTGAAAATTCAGTGAATTTAGTCTTGGCTTTTCTGACCTTGACTGAGAATGGATTGAAAAGTTGTTTTATTATAATGACACCCAGCGTTGTTTTATCATGGGGCATCTGCTACACAGTTTTACTAATATAGGTCACATGACAAACAGCACCTTAAAAACATGAAACTACTATTCTGTAACCTCCAGACTTTAAAGTTCTGTTTGGAAGAAAAACAAATGTATTTTCTCCCATATTTTTACAATCCCAATGATTTTGCACTTCAGCTACAAATATTAACAGCTGGGCTGTTAATACAGCTGGCTAAGGGAGAGCTGTGCTGTTAAAATCGCTATATGAATATGTCCCTTTCTCATTTGAGTAAGCAAGGATCCTTTAGAGATATATTATCAATATACTTAGATAAGAACAAGAATAATCTGTCCAAAAAGAAATCACTTTGAAAAATCATTCTGTAAAAGCTCTAGAGCCGTTCATACCTCCACTGCCGTAGTTGCCCTTGCAAGTGCAGACAGAGGCGCCCTGCAGTTTGGGATGGTTGAGCCTCACCAGAGCTCAGCAGCAAACCCGTGCCCCATCACCAGTGATTCCTTGACTGCACAGCACTTTTACAGTACAGGGACTGCTCCTGGCTGGCACCATCTCCAGGGAAGAGAAAATTGGAAGAGATGTATACCCCGGATTTTTCTCTAGACTTTTTAGGTGGCATAACTGTGAGTGGCCCTATAATTATGCAGCTGACTACACTATGATTATGCACAAGTTGCTGGGGCATTAGGGAAGAAAAACAAAACCTGTCAGGGAAAGGAAAAAAAAAAAATGAAGAGACAGCTGGCTTTATGACAACCCAAAATTTTAAAACAGAAAATGTAAGCAAATTATCCTTACTTAACCTCTACATCTCTGAAAATTATTTTAACATAATGATCCATGTATTTAAACCTTTATATATAAAATATATATATATGTATATAATATCAGCAGGCTTTAGCATTTTTTATGTTTGTGTCTATTCTTTTTACCTCCTCCTTCCTCTTTTCTGATCTGCTGGTTGCTCTGGGAAGATGCCATCGCTGCAGGGAGGCTTTCTAAGAAGCTGGGGTTGTTTTTTGGATTTGAATACATTCAGACTTATATTCATTATCAATAGAGATTAGGTTGAGTTCCACAGCTGGAATCTGCTACTGAAAATGGTCTGTTGCTCTACCCTTTGCACTCAAGAGTTTTATGCTGGGACAGATTAGTTGAAGTGTCCCTGTGGAGTATAGCTGTAGGTTTGTGGTGGGATAGGAATTTCTAAAATAGATTAAGCACAGCATGCAACCTGCTTTTTAGATTGGCAGTGACTGCTTAAATTCAACTTACAAAGAGGTGAGCAAGCAGAAGGACCATGGATGTGCTCTGCTCAAGGCAGCCTTGGCTGGGAGATGATCTATTTCCATGTTGCGGGCATGTTGAGTAATGGAGAGTGATTAACACATTGGGTTAAAAGGAGGAAACAGCCAAGCGTTCATCTAAGAATACCTCTTATTAAATATATTCTCTAACTAGTATAGCTTTCACTGTGTCACAGGGAAGTAGGATCTGTTCATCCAACCTCTATCTTATATGCTTAGGAAAATGAAGTTTCCTGGGCAGCCAGTGATGGAAGGATTTGCTTGTGGCCTCTGACGCAATCTGCATATCAATGCAGCTTTGTTCTTTAATTCTTTGTCATCACTTTTGTGAGTGGGTGGGTGCTGGCTGGCTTTTGGAAATTGAAAGGGTTGAATTTTGAATTCTTACAGATGATAGTTCCTCATGCATCTGTTTTTTGTGCCCAGGGTATATCCATAGGTCTCATAGCAACAATAACACTCTATTGAATCAGCATAAAATATAATATGTTTTCTTCAAAAAGCTTTTTACTAAGGAATTGCTTAGTAGAGAACAAAACTTTCATCGTGACCAAGTTAGTCATGCCCAATGCCAAATTAAAAAGAACCTTTGGAATATTAGTAACAGTAACCTGATGGAAGATTGGAAGATTGATATGTACTTTTTTATTATTCTTCTTGGTTTTGTTATTTGTTTAAAACAAAATAAAACTCCATTTTATTATTTTTCTATGTGTACAAAAGACAAATGCAAGTCTTTTGGTTTAGCTTTTTTTTTCCCCCCCGCTTTTTAAGATGGAATGATTATTTCTAGTTTAAATTGCCACAGTAGTGGCAACAGTACTCCTTTTCTTTGTGGAGTGTAAAAAAATCTTTACAGATTTCCTGTGTATTTGCTTCTAAGCCTATTGGTTAGACTGATTTGTGGTACAATACTGATGTGTAAAAATAGGTACTTTTGTTATGACTGAGTATTTGTGGTCTGAAAATAAGATTGGAAGACAACAACAAATTTACTTTGTGGTTTGGATCTAAATCAGCAAGAAATTGATTCATTTTCCCTCAAAATACAAGAAATGTCCCATAGGCTCAGGCAAACTTTCCATCTAGACTCTCTATCAATACCAGTGGTCTGTCTCCGATATGTCCAACTGGACATGATATTTTCGGAGAGTGCACAAAACTGACTACTTTCACCTTGCACGTTTCCAGCATCTGTAACTCATTTGATTAGTAATGCGGGCAATATTCCTCTATCCTTTTCCATTTCTTTATTTATTGTCCCATTTTTCATTAATTTTTCTGGTCCCTTTCTAAACCTCGTGGTCCTGTCTGCCTCCACTACCTTTGAAAGTACAAATCGCAGAAGTTCACTACGAGGGGTATCGAACGAAGCGGCAGCAAACCCACAAACCTTTCTTCTGTTACTTGAAAACCAATCTCCCATTTTCAACTAATCTCCTGATCTGAAAAATGAAGGCGGACCTAAGCAAGAATGTCAGATCTGAATGTCCACAGGGTTCAGCTGTTTGGGTTTCTGAATCAGTAAAATAGGCTGAACCAAAACGTATAGCCCGAATGAGCAGCTCGGGAGCCTCGTTCAGACCTTCAGCCAAAGTGTGCAAGTCTGTAACTCACGAATAATGGTTTTGCTGACCACGCAATTGCAGACAGCAGTGATGGAATGCATGGATTCTGAACATGTTCTTTATCTCCTGAGACTGCCACTTTGAAGAATACTGCTAGAAGGTATGTATCATGTTAAGAGTTTGTATGTGTAGTGGTCGCGTGCTGTTAAATCCTAATGTTTTGATTGAATCTAAATTTATGTATACAGTGATGTGGCTTCAATTGTACACAATTTAGATTGTACACAGCTTTTGCTTTAGAGGCAGCATAAACTTATGATCAATCATTTTATTGCTTATAGTCAGAGATTATAACTAGGAACAACCTTGCTCAATTAGTAAAGAGATTTACTAGTTGATAGGAAGCTAAATCAATATTCTGTGCTACCAATTCTTGTGTGAGACATTATGTCACGAGAAGGAGGAGGGAAATACATATATATATATATATATACACACACACACACACACACACACACAGTTAAGAGACAGACTTTATGTAAGACAGCTGAATAAAATGTGCTTTTTTTTTCAATTCAAATTTAATACAATTTTAGAGATGAATAGTTTGCTTTGGTGAGCTTTTCTTGAGGTGCTGCCTGGTGCTACCCATTTTTTTAATTCCATCAGCCCCCTCCAATACAGTGAGGGTTGCAAGGGTATATCATTGGGGAAGTCTAATGTCATCTGCCAGCAATTCTGATTTTAACAGTTTAGAAAGAAGATCCCTGAGAACAAAGGAAGCCAATTAATCCTGTAAGCCCTGAATATCAACCACTGTCAAAGGGCTAAAGAATAAAGATTCTTATCTTATTAATTTTCAAGAAGCACTATTTTTTACAGCAAAAGAAATCAAAATTCCCAGATAATAAAAAAGCCCAAGTTACTAGGCTAAGCATTGCAAACAATGATTTTGCAACAGTGGCATCTCTCATTGGATTAAAGTTATTCAACTTGGCAATACATTAAGGGAGAATAAATGGATAAAGCTACATTTCAGAGTCTGTAGCTGAGGGTTTGGCATAGAACAGTTTCCCATGGTTTGTGTTTTACGGAGAAGACTCCTGATCAAAGTCAGGGGAAAGATTTCACTTGCCTCCAGTGACTTTCAAGCCACCATACTTAGATCTTTTTCTAGGATCACATGAGAAAATACTATTGCAGGCCTACATTTCAAAAAAAAAAAAATCTGCTTGTGAGGAACGAGGAAGGTCATTAAATTAACCATACAATTAGTAATACTGCAGTACTCCTAAATGTTTATCATAAATCATATGTGTGTTTTACATAAACGGGAGAGTTTGAGGAAAGAGACAGCAACCTGCAATCCAATGTGGCGTTTTTTTTTCCCCAACCTTCTGGAGGACTAGTTTTTCAAATTCAGTTAGATGCATCAAGCAGTATAAGAAGTATTTAGTAAAACTTGAGACCAAAAGATTCAAGGGCCAGAAGGTTCACTAGTGACTCAACTATTTTAGTAGTTTGATATTGAATCTGGCATGTTTCTTTTGTCATTGTTCTACATCTAGCAAGGTCTTTTTTGTAGTACCTTAGGTAGGGCTTTGATATTTAGACTTAAGACTCCGGAATGGTGCTTCTGTATTTGAGTTGCAGCACTTAGGAACAACATTGCCTGTCTCTCGAGTCTTACATTAAATATTCATATTTAATTACATTAAATACCGAAACTCATCATTGAGCGCTGATGACTGCAATTAACCAAAAGCAAACAAGGACTATTCCTTTTTTAAAATTCATTTTAAAACTCTTGAGCATGCCTCTCTATTTCTGTTCAAGCAGAAGATCCAATAATGTTTTGAATCAAGCACAAACCTATGACTAACTAAAGTTTAGATATAAGGAGAACTGAAATGGCAAAAGAAAACATTCAACAACTTGGTGTTTTAGCCTTGAAAGTTCTAAAATAAGCAAACTCTACAAAAAGCAAACACACCAAATTGCAATAGCATGCCACTGCTTTTTTTGCTGCTGTTGACGCTTTTTAATTCCCTGGTCTCAGCTCGTGTTTCTTACAGTGGCTCCTCCCTGAGTTTTCCTACTGCTAATGATTACAGATAGAAAACAGTTATTGAAACACATCCTCACTTCAGAAGCAGGATGTATAAGGCAGGAACACATAAGGTATGTCTAGACTTGGAATAAGAATGTGCTTGACAGATGTATATTACAGCAACTTAATTAAGGGGGAGTCTGGATTTTTTTAATGTAATTTTAAAAATACACTGAGAAAAATTATTTGAAGGAATCTTAGAGTTTACATCAACAACTCGCTTTGTTTGTCAACAGTAGTCATCATTGCCTTTAAAAGATACGTATTTCTGACTACTAAGAATATATATATTTTTTTCCATTTGTATTTAGATCAGTTCATTACCACTGTATTAACTCTGCTTAAAACTTAAACTATTTTATAGGCCTTATCTGGGCATTTTCATGTAAATTAAATAATCTTTAAAATTATATTTGCTTATTAATTTGAAGATGACTAAAGGAATACTAATCTTTTGGTGGTGAGCAAAGGAGGAAAGGTTTTAAATTAGTAAACTTTAAACTAGCCATTTTTTATGGGACTGAAAAAAAATGCAGCCTGAAAGGAGGAAAAGCTTTATAAAGTTGCTCCTTGGCCTCCTATGCTCCTTGGCATATTCACTCATTCGTACTTAGAAGATACGATACAGTAAATTACAGAAAGTAAGTGAGCAGGTTTAAAACCTTGAAATCTTGTGATGAGCCTGTGACTTACAGTGCCATGACCGTGACTACGAGCTTGCAGTTGTGACACTGCAAGCTTGACATAGGGAGTAGTCAGTGGAAGTGCTCTCTGCATTGAGGTGTTTGAGCCCATGATGGAAGTTCTGTGATTTAAGGAAAAAAAAAGGATTGAATGAGAACGCAAAGCACTGGGGAAGTGATGAGGGTGGCTGAAGCTTTCACAGCACAGTGTGAACCGTGTGTTTCCTCTGATTTCGTGATCTGGTTACTGAGAGATGCTCTTTGCGTGATACTTGGGTCTTGAAATGGATATTGTCAGGTGAGTGTTTCATTAATAAGTTGCAAAAGAGTTCAGTTTCTGCAGTAGTTTGTGGTGATTCTGAGAGTTTTGTCTAAACCAGGAAGACAGCGTTACTGGTTTGAGTTCAAGCACGACAAGTTTTGCATCCCAGAATAGGTCCTCTGGCTTCAATCCTGTGCTTTGATCTGCAGCGCTGTAAGGCTCCACTGAAGGACAGTAATTATTGTAATTATAAGGAATAAATAGTACGGAATGAAGCCTAGAAGGTACCTAAAGTGCCGGTGCGTGAGGCGGCGCTGGGCTCCGCCGTCCCCTCGGGGGACGAGGACGAGGAGGAGGAGGAGGAAGGCGCCCCGCGCGGAGCCGCCTGCAGAGGGCGCCCTCGCCCCGCGCGGCCCCGCG
>NW_010589594.1:33777-52234 GCF_000705375.1 Tinamus guttatus
ACTCTTTCCTATGTTTGTAGATGTTACAGTTTCCTTGTTTTAACCTTCCACCACATATGCCATACTGCTGTGTATTAAGCTGATCTGTAAGTGCACTTCTTACAACTTTAGGGGAAAGCTTTACTTCTACTGTAATAATTTCTGCTTTAGAACTTATTTCTAAAAGTGTGGATGAAGTTGGAGATCTTCCAACTTAGGAGGAAAAGCTAGGCAGAAAAGAGGGACTGCTTTTTTTCTTTTTTTTTTTCTTTTTTTTTTAAATACAGCTAAGTGCTAGAAATTAATCTTGTCCTAAAGATTTGCAGCCACTTGGAAGCATTACAGCTATACCTGAACAGTCATAGAAGCTCTTCATCCATAGCTCTTGCAAGGGCATGTGCTGCAGCAAGTGGGTGCTGTAGCTTTTGCAGAAGTGCCCAGTTCTCCTGGCACTCCTAAGTAGCCTAAGGGTAAAGTCCATTATTTAATAAGATTACAGGGCCCAAATTAATAGTTTTGGGATGAACTGTCCGACCGGCGGAATGGGAGTGAAACCTGCCTGTAAATCAGCTCCTTGGGATTTCCTGCGTCATGAGGGAGGCTCGCGCCTCTCGGCCTGGCATGGAGAAGTGCCCGGAGCACTCGGTGCTCCCCGCAGGTCCTGGCCAGGTGCTGGGAGATGGAGTGGCTGCCAGGCTGCTGCAGCTTGTGCAATTGTGGCAGAAACCCAGGGAATTGCAACTGGCTGCTGGTTGTCTCTTCCCTGTTTCTTTGGGTGGCCTTGTGAGGGAGATGACCTATTGTGGCAGCCCTCCCAGGAGTTAAGGTGGAATAGCAGAATCCTGGCCCCCTTTCCCTGGGCTCCCTATGCTTGAGGGGCAACAGGCCCATCTCTGTACTCCCTCCTCTGCCTCCTGCTGGGGGAGCTGCCGAGGAGCTGCCGCAAGAGACGGTTGCCAACAGTCTTGCATCAGACCTGCTCTGGGGAGCGTTGTCAAAGGGACGAGATTGAAGATAATATTTCTTGCTCGGCCCTGCAGTAGTAGAGCTGAGTTGCATACTCCATTGGGGCTCAAGAAGAAAAGGAAGAAAGGTCCTTCCCCCACCCCCCCAATACTGTTTTGTCTTCAAGTGCTGTTTAGAGCCTAAAATTGTAGACTGGTGTCCAGGTTGCAAATCAATGATGCTGGAAAGATAAGATTGAGATTTGCAGTGTAGAGCTGCTGGAGGAGTGAGTGGTTTGGCACTCTTGGCTTTCACGAGTGTGTTGAACATAGTGACTCTGGTCCGATGAAGCCGTAAGGGGAGGTCTTGTCTCTAGCACTGGGGGAATACAATGTTGTACACTGTATTTGCAGTGATACCTGTCAGGAAGGTGAGTTTGCCCCAAGATACTGATGTCATGTGTGTGACATTGGAAAACTTCTTCATTCTATCATCAGTTTATGCTTCAGAATGCCCATTTGCTCTCTTGATATAGCCATCTAACGTAATTATTCTCTTACGGCCTCTCAAAAATCTATGTTAACTACCATTCAGTGAAAAGAAAACTGCTGATATAAGACACTGACCTGAGTTTGTCATAGATGTCAGGATATATTCTTTCTTTTTTTCCTTCCCAAAACACCTGGAGCATTCCTTTTCTTCCCAGTAGAGATAAATGCAACAAGATTAAATAGAAACTCTAATCAGGAAGGGTGAGCAGATATGTAACATCTATGACTTGAAGCTTTAATTTCTATACTGACTGAATATTTGAAAAACTCTCATGATGGATTTACCATCTAGCTTGTTCTCGGCATAGCGGCTGAACCGGGAACGTGCAGTGAATATTGTCTACCCAAGATGTCCAAAGTTCCAAGCCTTTCCAGTTTGTTTGCTTAAAAATTTCCAAATGACCTGAAGGGACTGTGCAGGCTCTCAGGGCACGAACCAAAATTTTTAGGCTATTGAAATGAAGGTGTGACAGCAACATGTACTGAGGCTGATTTAGTGGCAATATGGTAACAATAGCAGGAATAGGTTATTATTATTACAATAATGGCAATAGTTTTGTGGTAACAAAGGCAGGAAAGAAGCTAGCAGCACAGCTAAGAGGTTTGCAGTACAGCCTTTAGGGGTACCAGCCCATGTAAAAGCTGTATTGGTCAATTGTTCCACAATGTCTTAAGAGGTTTAAATCTATAAATACGCAAGAAATCTTAGTTTTGTATTAGACTGGGAATATATTTTTCTGCTATGAAGTGCTTCCCTAGAAGTTGTGTTGTTCTGTCTTTATGCAGATAGCAATAAAGTACAGCACAGTCTTTGTGCCATGATTTCCTTTTTGCCATGAAAATACATGCTGTGGAGCTCCATTTATTTTAGATGTTATCTCATGGCTTCTTTTTTTTAATACCTATCTGATGTAATCATAAAATGCTGCCAGTTGTTGGCTAATGGATTTTAAATGCTGCTATTGTGGGAGGAGGAGGGCAGTGGGAGTTCCAACTTCATGGCTGATTTTTTTCCTCAAACCCACTAGCTTAATGGCCACCTCCAAGTATAGGAAGTGTGTCCTGGTGCTGCATGCACTGATAAAAGACAAGGTTAGCTTTCCCACTCCAGAAAACAGCGGTGCTCCAGCAGAAACCTCATTCCCAGTAAACAACCAGTGCTTGCAGGTAGGGCGAATGCTGCTTTTCTGCTATTAGTAAGTTTTGTCTGTCACGTCTTTCCTTTTTACATAGGTAGGCATTCTTTTCAGAAACACGTTCTGTGTCTTTCTAGAGGAATGATTTGTATCAAGTGTAACTGGATGCGCACAAGTAATAAGACCTGTTGTGAAGACTAAATTAGATAATATTTCTGCAAGCAAAACTGTTAACCTCTGCCTAGCCTAGGTTAGCCTAGCCTAGTGTGAGCCACATACAATCCTAACCTCTAAGAGCCCGTGGCTCTTTCCAGCTCTTGGTGTAAGTATGCGCATTCCTGGGTATCTTGTGTAAGCACTTGTGTGTCTGTGGGGGATTTCTCAGGATTGCTGCTGACAAATAGCTGCATTTCTGAAGGTCCTAAAAAAGCTTTGGGGATTATTTTAACTAATTGCAGTATTTAGAGGCTGACATAAACATCCCTTTAAAAATACGTTTTTTAAATGTTTTAGACTCATGCATGTCCCTCAAGGATGTGTCCACTCATTTGAGTAATAATAAACCAGAACTAGCTCTTTTAGCTGTTGCAGTGGTGGTAATAGTTGCCTTCTGTTGATGCCCAGGCTCCAGAAGAGGAAGTGTGTCTAGAACCTCTTGTTCAGCTGCTGCTTTTTCGAATGTGGTCAGTGATTCATTGTAACCAAATGCTTGGAACAAAGGAAATCCTTATGAAGTCAGACTGGTATTCTATCAAGTTTAATATCCTAGTTTAATGTAAAAAATGTGCTACAGCTGGTTGTTGAATGAATTATAAGAGATTCCAAGCAAGGTTGTTGTTTGAAAGATGCAAATACTTTCAAAGTCTTTAGTTGCTTCTCAAGATTTTTAGTGTTCGGTAAAGTTTTGAATTTTGTTTAGTGACTAGGGAAAGTACAAATGTGTTCATTATCCACTATAAACATATAATACTTATTTTTAATTTCACCCTGCTTTTTGACCTCAGTGATATGTAGCACTAAATTTTCCTCCGCATATACAGGCTTCTGCTTCAAAAGCACTATTGGCTGCATGAACTGCAACAGAGTTTTAAATTATGGTATGATAGCTCAGAAAGAAGGGAGGAGTGTTGTTTGCTGAATTCTTACTTTATATAAGTTTGACAACTTGTATTTCTAGTATTAAGAAGTTATTTTGTGCAGCCGTCACCAAGATTTTCCACAATGACTTGATATTTATGTATTGTTGTGCTTTTCCCCTTTGCTGCATTTCAGGTTTTAGGTAGGAAATAGCTAAACTGTAAGTCACTTACTCTTTTACTGTAATCATTGTAAATTAGTTTTTCTAACTCTTTATTTCTTTTTCTTTTGAAATTTCCTCTGATTTTTGTAAGATGGCTGTAGTTCCTTACAAGTATTTGAAGACTGCAGTTGCCAGTGAAGTGAATATTTTGTGAAGGTGCTCCTATTTAGCACAGTAATCAAGAGGAGTGAAGTTTTTTAAGAGGAAGAAAAATAGTAGAGGAAAATGCCTTCAGAAAGTTTGGGGGTAAAAAGGAGATGGCCGTAGCTTGTAGACTGTGACTACACAATAAGCTTCCATGAGTAGCGTGAGACTTCTGTGTTTGGGTTCCTGGACTTACCCCTGACGCAATTAATCATCTTTTCATATATGAAATTTGAGGGATTCTGATTGTGGTCAACTTCCGTGTAGCCCCCTTAACCCTGCACAACCCATCGGAGTGAAAGCTCTCAGGACTTGTTATAAAGAATATCAGAAAAAGGTAGATACCTGTTGGAGATCATTCAGGAGAAGCAAAAACAATCTTGCAGTCTTTAAGGAAGCCTTCATCTTCCTTCAGCTTTCTGCTAGTACAGAATTCAGCAGGTCAAGTGTATTTAGGTGGACTACTCCAGCTGTCCAGAATGTACTTGTTTGAACAATAAAAGTATTTAGAGAGTCAAGAGGAAAACCAGCCAAATGAGACTTTACGCCTTAGCTGCTACTCATTCACTCATAGACAGTGAAGTTTAGGGAGTTTTTTGGGGTTTTTTTTCCTGAGTTTGGCTAAGAAGAGTGCATCTGGTTAAGTAACCTCTGAAATCTGCTCAAGAAACCTTGTTGTTATAAAAACAAAGAGCAGCAATTGTAGAGGTTGCTTCCAGGTCAAATGTTAATTTTGGAGGGTTGTATTATAATTCTGATTTGAGTAAAATCCCTTCATCCCTCTCTAGATGGGTGGCTAATGCTTATTACCCTCCAAGTATGGGATCCATATAAACAGTCATGTGAAGAAAAATTTGTAGTTGTTGTCAGAGATGAGCTGTTTGCAAATGTTTTGAGTTTTATATCCTGCTCTGCTATTGGGATCATGACCTTATGGGACTCCTGCTGATGAAACAGTCCAAATGCCTGAGCTCCCCTTTGTGGGCTCCTCTGACACCTGAACAAGGTCAAATGGACGATGTTGTGAACCTGTTCTCCTGTTCAGGGAGCGCAAATAAATCAAGAGTTAGATGCATAATTCACACTTAATTCAATTTACAAATGCTATAAGAACGTTGAGTTTCAGGAATTGTCTGTATAGGTGGTCTGAATTTGTCCAATATACAAAATAAAGAAACTTAACCTGGATGAAAAATTTCAAAGTAGTTCACAATGTACAAACTCTTCTAGCTTCAGAACTGAAGAAAGCTTTAAGGAAAATGATTTTTTGAACAACTTCTTTTCTTTCTTCCTTCATTTCTCTCTCTCTCTCTGTGTGTCTCTTTTTTTTAATTTTTTTTTAAACTCTCAGTATTTCTTTGAAATATTTGCCCTTGGAACTCTCTAAATTCAACAATTCAATGCAGTCTTGATCTGTCACTTCTGCTGATGAATGATCATTAAATATTGTGAACTATGTGACAAGTTTGTTGCTCCTGTCAGCTGGAGATAAGGATAATATCACCAAGTTATGTTTCACTGTCAGTCCAAGAAAGCATTTGTATTCTGTGCTATATGGTAGTTTGTTATTTGATACAGTATTGATGATAAACTCTTGTTTGCATTCTCTTATTTAGAAAAAAACAATACTGTTTCTTGTGGGAAGCTGGGAGGGGGCAGAATTTACATTTTTCCTCTTCTGCATTATAATCAATAAGTATAACATCAAATTACTTGTAAATGTTACAGTACCTAGACTCGTGATGGGTACTAAATATATCATCTTTCATAGAATTGCTACCTATGGTTCAATACAGTAACTAACTGCCTGAGAAGACAAAGAAATGCTTGTGAGCTAATATCTCATTGACAATTGTCTCTTGCCTATGGACAGATGTTTCCAAGTTAAAGCAGAGCCTACAACTTCCTCTCTGCTCCAACCACTCCCCAGCAAATCTTGCATAACAGAGGCATGTGCAGCTGTGGTATGAACATGACTGTTCACTTCACATTTCATATTATTCATGTATGTCAAGACACTTTTGACAACATTCCGATTTCTCTTTGCAACAAGGAATTATTTTTTATTTTCCTTTAAATCATTAGTATTTAAGCATTCTTTGATTTGGAGGAAACAAAATAATCTTTTTATTTTGAGGCTATAATTATGAGGCTTTTATCGTTAAATTGTGGTAACTTCACTGGAAGTGAAGTGTTTTTCCAGGAAGGAAGATACCCATGGACTCTTATTTTGTCTTTCCACTTGGGCGTGTTTCTGGCCGGCTAGAGAAGAACCAAGTGTCAGCTTCATTTAAAAATACCAAGAATCTTCTTGTGCATTTTTTAGAGAACATTAACAGCCTTTAAATCTTCTGCTGACATGACTATTTTAGATATTGTCCTGATTCCTTTCTGAAGTTTCATGGCCCTTCATGGAGGTTTTTTTAGTTTGCTTATTTTATCTAAAGCGTCAGGTAGCAAAAGCCAAAAGAGAAGCAGCCCAACTCCAAATTCTCTGAAGGTCTCCTTGCTTGCTGGAGTTTCGGTAGTTACCTCCGCCGTGTGTTCCCAGCTGTACCCCTGGCACAACAGTGTGCTCCGTTGAATGTACGGGTAGGAAAGGTGCAGGGTCTCTCGACCGCTCAACTAAGTGCAGCAGCCGATCAGCTCCTGGCCGCTCTCACCTCTCTGTGGTAGTGTTGGGCATGCAAGGTGGTCTGGACTCCCTTTCAGGAGGGGATCTGCAATGCCTACTATGAGGCAGGTGGATTTGGTAAACAGCCTGAACTCATATTGAGATTAAACTGCCTTAGAAGGGCAAGTTGAGTTATGAAGCTGTGTCTCTCGAGACCAGAGCACTTCTGTAAATGTAGCCTGAACAACTAAAAGGTGTGGAAATTGCATGGAAAAAATGTTTTGTGTATCTTGCCAAATAATAGCTGTCAATTTCTCCCTGATTGTCAGTTGCAAAACGAATCAGGATCTATGTTATGATTGATGAGGACTGTTCCTTTCCTTCTTCAGGTGACTGGGCCAGCAAATCACAGAATTGCTGAAAAACAGTGAAAGGAGCAAACAGCTGTAGAGGAATTCTGAGTCCTTTCTTCTCGCAAGTGCCTGTGCCCAGATGATAAGGCAACAGAACTGCAGTGAACTCAGATCTTGCAGTGGAAAGTAGGTGGGGTGACAGAGGAAGGAACAGTGAAGGATTTTTGGAGGACAGGACCATTATTCAAAGGAAAGAAGAATTAAGTTTTTTTTTTTTTTTTTTTTAATTTCTGTGCAATGGGAAGAACTAAAGAGCTGGACAAGACCTAGGTTGAACAGCTGTAATTAATCCAAATTGATAACATTAAAAGGCTCTTTGTAGCAACCAACCTCTCTGAATATCTTAGTCTAGCCAACGTTTTCAGAGAAATAATTAGTTTTTCAAATCCTGATTTCCCATGACAAGTGGGAAGATCTGTGTTTTTCCCTTAATCCTTTAAGTAGCTGCTTTATTCCATGTTTAGTAGGCTTATGATATTTGTTTTGAATATTGAAGTAAGATAAGGGTAGCAAAAACACTGAACTTGGTCAGACCAAAGGCTTGACTTGCCCTATGTATAACTTCCAACAATATCCTTTCGTTAAGTTGGAAAATCCACGGAAGAGCAGGCACAGGGGTGTTCACAGGGTCTACTGGCTCAGGATGTGTAGTGAGAGGGTGACTATGGGAACATGCACCTGAACACAGCCACGTTTTTAGCTCTCGCTACCTCATGGTTACTTTTTGGTTGCACTTTTTCCTTTTATTCACGCCCTTAGTGCCCAAGGCTCTACCAAATGACAGGACCTCCTTAACAACCTCCTCCTGAGTCCCAGAAGTGCAAAGTGTCATTACATGTGCCTTGACTATGGGCAGCAGAGCAACTTGGGGACTTCTGAGCCTTAAATGAGAGTTGAAGCTGGAGGGGTGGGGATTGCTTCATTTCGTAGCCATCAGGTGACTTTTCTTATAAGAACTGTCCAGGTGCTTTTTGAATCCCAAGAAGGTTTTAAAACTCTCTTCACTCTTGTACTGTAAAACATGGGCACCAATCCTTTCCTTTCTATGCTCCATGAGGTTTTATTGAGCTCTTCTCACCTATTCTTTTCCAGGCTACGGTTCCTTAGTTTATGTAGCCAGTTCTTCATAAAGAAGCTGCTATTTACGTTTGATCAATCTAATTCATTCCTTTCTTAGTTCTTCTCTTTGAGACTGCAAAGCCAGAAGGAAAACCCAGGACTGCACACAGTATTCCAGATGTGGCCTTACCAGAGCTGAGCAGAGGGGCAGGATCCCCTCCCTCGACCTGTTGGCAACGCTCCTTCCACTTTTACTTTAAAAGTGTTGCTTGAGGAGCATTTGTAACATGCCAGGCATGAGTATGATTAAAGTGTCTTATTTAAAGAACTGCCACATTTATATTGAAGAATTGAAGGGGGGAGGGCACTTCAAATTATTACTACTTCCTCAAAATTCACATAAAAGCTGTCCTCAGGGTGGCCTGTGTCAAGATGATACATGGTTATTTAACCTGTATTCATTATGCTCTGAATGTGTTTTTCTGTCTGCCACATGTGCACAGTGAGAGATTTAATGGGACTAACTATCTTCTGAGTTAGACCATGAGTTCATAAATGTCTTTAATGGTTTTTAAGAGATGAGATATCGTGTTCTCAATGAAATCTGTGAAATAGGCCAGTAAAATTGTAGAGGTTGCTTACATCTTTTAAAAATAGGAAGTTACTGTAGGGTAATATTGGTGAGATTGTGGTTATGTAACTGTATTGCGTATGAATATACATACTTACTAGGAGACTGCCTACAGCTTCAAAGTTTTCATACACATCAAATCTAGCCTAAAGCATGAGAATATAAAAAAGGCCTTACCAGGTCAGAGTAGTGTTTTTCTCTGATAGTATCTGTAGGATACCTGATGTAGGGAGAATATACGAGCTTGGACACTTTTTGAAGTGCTGTTTTTTTTTTTTTTTTCTCTTGTGCTTTCCACTGTTGGATTAAGCATATCTGAGGACCCATCCTTGCCTCTTCCTTTCAGTAGCTGTTTATGGACCTCCTGTTCATGGACTTGTCTGGTCTGCTTTTGAACATGTCATAAACAGTTCAAAGATTCAGAGCTACTTCATGTCGGGACGACTTGGACACAATGGATCATCTCTGATTTTAAAGTGACCAGAACTGTAGAAGTCTTTACAGATTTTTAATACTCTGCTGCTCTCTTTCTTTGAGTCTTATATATAACATAGCTACAAAAGTTATTTCAGCAAGTAGAAAGTAAAATTAACTACTTATTTTGGGATCTAGACTGTATGTCCTGAAACTTTTAAAGATCAAATTAAAGAACATATTTACTTATTTTTACATCCTATGCATATAACTTTTTGGACAGTCATATGGACTGAGTTCAATGACAGGTTTGTCTGGGGGTCCCCCTCTGTTTTCTGGGTGTAACTGAAGTATGCTGCTGAGTTGCCCTAATGATGAAAAGACTGAAACTAAAGATACAGCAGTCTCATAACAAGATTTGATTCTGTTCTGACCTTTTTTTTTTTTTTAATTTGATTCTGTTCTGACTTTTTTTTTTTCACTGACTACAAATGATTGCCAGTGTCTTTTAAATTCGCATGTTACGTGCCTGATGCTTTAGTACATTCTGACTGTGCATTGTGCAATGGAAACACAATTTGTAGCATTATGAAAGTCAACAAACGCCTGCAATGTGTTTTTCAACCTAAGTTAGTGTGGAACAAAGTTGAGGTTGGTCACAACAGAGACTATATACAGTCATTTCTTTCAAATTCAGGTATTGTTAGTAGTAATATTGCACTGCTGTCACTACTGCATGTAGTGAAACACAGCATCTGCTGAACTGCTGAATAAGCACTTCTGCCTGTGTAGTAGTTTTGGCTAACACTATAGCTGTAAATATTAAGTTAGGTATTAAGTAAAAATACGCACTACAGTTTTACTGGAATAAAAATCAAGTATTCAGAAGTTACAAAATGCCAGAATTTAAAATTGCCTCTTTTGTGATGCACTCTTAACACTCTTCAGACTAGTATAATTTTCTGGGATATTGAGAAGATCAACAAGGATGCCCACAGAGATGGGCACAAAGCTGCCCATATGGTAGAGGACAGTGTTTCTAGTGGGCACAGACCTCTGCGCTTGGTTTCTGGCAGTGTCAGGAGCTCTGCTTTTCCCCTGATGCCCTCTGCTCCATCATCCCACATCCCCGCCAGCTTCACTTTCTTTATTTAACCTGTCCCTCTGACCCTGACAGAACAGGTGGGAAATGTTAAGCAACAGCAACCAAAAAAAAGGCTGTGGGGGACAGCAAGCTGTAGCTTTAGGCCTGTCCTTCAAGCCTGTGTTCTTGAGCAACTCCTGTGTTTCCAGTGTATTTCTCCTTCCAGTTTCATGCTGCGTTCTTCACTACTTGTTTCTCTCTCCTCTTCTTCAAACCAGAATTTTATACGATCTCTTCCTTTCCCTTCCTGCCCTTACCTGTCATTCTAGGCTTTAATTGTCTCCCCCCCGCCCCCCCCTTTTTTTTAATTTCCTCATTAGGGCAGACTCTTTGAACCACTTTCTGTTTTCTATTCCCTTACACTCGGCTTCATATTTTTTAACCTGTACACTTTGGAGTCGCTGTGAGTAAGAGAGAAATCTCACTGCTGTCACTTCAGAGCCTGCCGTGGACTCGAGCTCTCTTATTCTGCAGCCTCGATGGGAACATGCCATGCTCATCATTGCTTAAAGCTGTGGGGTTTTAGCAGAGAGATCTGTACAAGTCCCCACGGCTGCAATACTTGAGAATGTATTCATTGGGCAAATGTTGTTGAAGATGGTAAAGAATGCAACTGTGGCACCCTCTGTTTCTCTTCTTATTCACTATCATTCCAGATCATATTTCCCTGTCAGTTTAAGATGCTACAAATCTTGAAATTGGAGGCTGCGTAATGTTAAAGTGGACAAAAAACAGGCTTTAGGACAGTGGAAAGTTGAGCTGCAGGTTAAAGTCTGTCAAAACATCTGCATAAACAACTAGAAGCAAGATCTTATAAGTGGAAAATTTCACTCTGCCAGTTCCAGCTGAAGTTAGCAGCTCAAACCAGTGCAGTTCAGTACTGCAGGCCAGAGCAGCATTCCTGTCACCAGGTGCCTTATTTGTCCCCTGCACAGTGTCTGGAGTAGGAATTGGGGATCTGCATGGAAAATTGAATCAGGGAAGTGATCTGACTGCACAGCAGGGAGAACGGGGCAGGGGGAAGATGACGTTATGGTGGAGGCTACTTGGATGGACCAGGCTTTCAATCTTAGTTTGCCTCCTGTCTTCACAGATGTTCTCATAAGGGGAAAAAGGGTAGTATGAGGACAGGAATCAACAGCTGGGAGTAGGCAGGGGAGAGGTTTTCCCCTTTTTGGAGGCAGTGCTAGCACAGGGCACTTATCAATAACTTAAGAAAAAAGTGGGGCTATCACCTCTGCTGTGGTGACTTGTTTTCTTTTTGTTTTGCATCATAGCATGAAGAAATAGCTGTAGAGTGGAAAACATCTTGAAGGAGTCAGCAGTGCTGCGGAATCTCTGTGCTAACTGGTCTTGAATTTAAGTAACTTAAATTTAAGTAACTGATTTAAACTAATTATCTGGACTTCTGTAATTAGAAAAGAGAGAAGGACCTTTCCAGGGAAGAATTGAGACCACCTCATCAGCCAGAGTTTTCAGATTTTTTTAAGCTTTTAAGTTTTAGAAATTATAATTTTTAAGTAGGCAGTTAAATGAAGTAATTGCACGTGTGTGTGCATAAGTGTGTATGTGCCTATATTTCACATAATTAGAGAGCTCTCTTCAGTTGCATTAGCTGTTTTCCTGTATTGGCTTTACTGAACACGAATTTGCTGAAGGATTTTCTTGAGTATATGAAATGCTTCTGTCCTCAGACCGAGATTGAAAGGTTAGATACTGTACTGGATTTTTGTTTAAACCCTGTCAGTCGGTGATGAGCTATAAATAGCAAGTAACTGAAGGAGAGGATGAAAGGGATGGAGAGAATCAGCAGTGAAGGAGAGGAGGAGGAACAAGAGAAATTTATGTGCAACTATTCCTGCAGCTCCAGCAATCTCTGCATTTTGTGGCCAGAAACTGTTGTAATAGGAACCCACTGTAACTTTTTTCTTATGCTGGGAGCGCCAAAAATAGATGTTAAAACACTTTTTTTTTTTTCTTTTTTTAAACAGGCTATGCATCAGATCAATGCATCTGATACACCTACTGTTGTCTTGATTCCTATTCATAGCTAATAGTACGGAATTAAAGGAGGGATAATTTTAGTCCGGAATTTCCTCAAGTCATATACTTTTATGTTAATGTATTGTTCTGTATCCGGATACTGTTGCTTAATTTAGGTCTTCAGGCTTAATTTAGGTGTAGAATATAGTGATGTTGTTTCCACCTTCACTGTATGTGTGTATACACCCACACATGCACATATGGATCCTTTAAAAAAATTACATTCAAGAAACTAAATTTGTACTGAAAATTCTCAGCTGATCTTTGTTTCTAAGAATTCTGCTGTACATGAAGTAAATCACTCATATTAAGTCTTCCTTTCATGAAATAACCTTTCATAATCTTTCAGTAATACTTCAGAAACTATAGGATCACAGGGAAAAAAAAGAATTAGTTTCATAAAATTCAATATAACTATTTGAGCTAGTTGGAGGCTGGAAAGCAGGATTCAATTTGATGTTTCAAAAAGTTTTTAGTTAACTGCCAATTTTTATACAGTCTCCAAACTCTCTAGTTGGCTTGGAGGAGAAGCTCCAGGTGCGGACTGGTGAGTTGCTCAGGAGTTGGTTGTCACTTATGTTGCAATCTTAATAAAAGTGTGCGATACCTAGGTATTATACTAAGGCTACACTACACTTCCTCTATATATTTATATTTTATAGATGGTTTCAAGCTTTAAAGTCAGCATACGCATACAGAAATACACCATTGAAATGCAGTATAGGGGAACACAAGGGATGTGCATTTTAAGAACTGTTTTTAATTACAGCAGATACATCTTCAGGACGAAAATGTGTCTTCATGTATGGAAGACAATCTTTTCTGATAGTCTCCTGACTCGCTGTAATGTCAAATCCCTGTGTCTACTTTATCTGATGTGGTTGGATATAGGTTGCGTTGAGCTAACTTTGGCTGCACTGACTTAATTATTTTGTTGTATCTTATCTCACTTGTCACCCTAACACAAAAATTGGTAAAGATAAGCATAAGAGAGCAGTGCTTGACTTACTATCCTTCTTTTTATTAATCTGATATCTTCCAACAATTTTCTAGTTCTTTATTCCCTCATCTGCCAAAACTGGACTTGGCTTAGGGTTATATTTATACTTCTTATAGTTCTTTCTATAATTGAATGTGATTACTCACACATGTACCTTTAAATAGACTCATAAATCTTTGTGGAAATGGCAATGAATCAATTGCCTACATTCTTTGCAAACTTAGATGACAAAATGATTTCTCCTTCACTTGCCTCCACCTGCCCCATCTTCATTTTTAATAAATGTGGGTTTTTTTTGTTTTTATTTTCCGAGTCTTCTCTCACTCTTATTCATTTCACTTAAGTCAAAGTATTTCATAGTCACCTTATTCTTTTCTCACATCTGCTCCAAACTCTGAAATATAACCAAAGGTATCTGTATGCTTTAAATAGAGAAGAAAAAAAAAAAAAAGACATTTTAGTAGGCTATGATTTATGCAATAAGTATTTGATTGGTAGGAAAAATGTAGTTCTCTGTCCTACTAGAACAAATGATAGTTTCCAATGTAGTGAAATTGCTCGCAAAACAGTGCGCTGTTGCATCTTGATTTTTGTTCAGATAGTGAATTACAGCACTCTGTATGGAGCTATAGCTCCTTTCCAAAGAATATAAAATTGCACAATGTATTAACCTTTGGGGTTTTTCTGGTTGGTTGTTTGGTTTTTCTTTTTCTTTTGGAGAGCTGAAATTTTCTTGCTTCTATATATGTGTTTGATTCTTAGGATTAAGGAGAGGCTGTTTTATTATCTGATATTCTAATAATGAAATAATACTTAAAATACATTTTTTATATACTGAAATTTAGAGTGAGAAGTTAAGGTTCTATGGCAAAAATGCTATTTATATAAGAAATGTTATTTATATAAGAAGGTTTAAGCATGCTATTTAGCTGAAAAGCTGAGGTATTATGGCTAAAATTGCCTCTGCCTTAAAGTTTATCCATAAATAGGAAAGTCTGTTTGAACCCAGGTATACAATTGTTTTTGTTTTGACTAAGATGTTTGGATTTTTTTATTTTTATTTATTTATTCTTTTTAAGACCATGTAGTCTTCCTACAAGATTTAAGAGAATAAAGTTAAAAGCACACGTGCAAAATATTTTTGGTTAATAGTAATTATGACTATTAAAGAACACTGAATACAACGTGCTGTAGTCCCCATTCATGGTTTTATGAGGAAAGGATGTTCAACTTTGTTAGGGAAGAAAGCAGAAGTCAGTGGATTCAAACACCTCCTTTACATCCAGTGGAGCACCCTGACTTTTTCTGCATGATAATCCTGACCTTGTCAGGCTTCATATTTACCATTGGCAGTAAGCACTGGCAGAAGGAAACCATTAGAGAAATTATCTTCTTGTAAAGTTGGAAATTTTGTCTTAAAGCAGAGTTGAAATGTTGTACCATACTAGCTTGAATGACCCTGGTAATAAACTGCAAAAGTGTTTTATGTGGCCTATAAAATGGCATCCTATAAAGATAGGGACAGTAATAAGCAAACATATACATACATTGCTGTTGCAGAAATACTTCCTATGCTAGTTATTAGGCTACCTCTGCTACATTGCATACAAAAAATTGCACATGATTTTGTAATGTAAGATCAAACTGAATGGACAAGAGTGTGTGTTTTTTTGTTTTTTACAGGACCTCTAATGGTTGTTTTATTTTTCCTTTACTGTAGTAAAATGCCAGCAGTCCCAAATGTGAAGACTAATGAGATGGGCAAAGCAAAATAAAGAGAGACTGTAAATTTATGAGCCTTGAAACAAAACTGATTTAGGTTGTGTGTGTTTTACCTTACAGTAAAAGACCAGATTATGGGAAGTAGCGTTAGGAAAAGATTTTGGAGTCATAGTAAACCTACTTCTGACTGCCTTTTCATAGTAGTGTTGTCTCTCAAAGATCCAAAGGTCCTCACACATCTAGAAAGTTAAAAAGTGAGTTGCTAGGAGGAACGAACCCTCCTCCCTGCTTCTGAGGGTAACAAGAATGGGACACCCACTGAACTCCTGTCACCAGTTTTGATGAAATTACAGGGAAAAATTGGAATGCAGAGAAAAAAGAATAAAAATAATAGGAAAGAGATGTAAATATCTTCTAATGAGAGCTTTAAAAAAAGGAAGATCATAGGATGACTTTGAAAAGCATGTAGACTTCAACTTTTAGAAAACAGAAAAATGTAATATGGAAAAAGGCACAAGAGAGTTTGAAGACTGAAGTGAGAGAAGTTGGCTTTTTTTTTTTTTTTGAGTGAAAGGGTAAATCTTTGGAATAATTGGAATCAATTGGCAAGAAAAATGGTGACTTTAGCATCTGTTTTGATTATGAAGTCTGGATGCTCTCCTGTAAGAACTTTTATGTTTACAAGCCATTAGATTTAAATGAAATGCTAAGGCTGTGGCACACCAGAGCTTGGAGATGCTCTACCTCCGTGGGTACCTGACCCTTCAAGCAGCAGGCCCTTCTCTGTGCAGGCACCGAGTGCCACAGCCCGCCTCAGCCTGCCTGCATGTGCACAAGAAGCACAGGAAAGATGATGGTGGGATGGACCAGCCCTAAATATAAAGTCCATCTAATTTAGTATTTCATCTGCTTAAGTTGTGGATATTTAAACTGTAAGCTCTGAAGGGCTGAGTTACAGGTTCAGATTGGAGGAAAAAAAAAAAAAGCCTTTTTTTCCCACAGTTTTGTTCTTTGACTTTTGTCAAACTAGAGCAATTCCAGTGCATTGAGTTTATTATCCAGTTATGTGCACTGCACATCTCCCAAAGTTGGTCTAATTTCTTTGTTGTGGATGTTTGTTGCATGGTAGTAGATTTGAGCTCCATGATGTGAGTGGTACAAAGGTGTTCCGTTTTACGTGTATGGGGAAAAGAGGAAGATTCAAAAACTTTTTCCCTCCTTCGTTTTAAACCAGATGTTTCATTTTTTCCCTTAGGTTTCAAGCAGATCTTGGTTTGTGAGAAATTGTATATTATTCATGTTCATATTCATTTTACGGCTACCTCACTTTACAACTCTCTCATCATATGGACACGGTTTGATATATGGGTTGTTCTTTTATCCTTCTTTAAGCCATGTCTAATCTTCTTTGCATTTTGAAATGGTGTGGTTATATTTGCACTTGAGTGAGAACATGAGGGAATTATTTGTGGCATTATCACAAATGCAGTTACTCCCTATCAAATCAGATCTCAGTTTTAAGCAAATCAGACATGCTCTCATCACAGGAGTTAACATATATAGCGGTGTCTTTCTCTATGTAATGGATGTAAAGCTCATTCTATAATTGAAGATTGTCAACTGCCTCTTACATGATCTGCTCCACATACATCCTTCTTTCTTTAAGTGGACACTCATCTGCCATATAGTGATAGCTCCGCTAGTTTGCTCATATGCTGTGTCTGTTTCCAGTAATATGAAGGGAGAAGAGCTACAGTCTTTCCATAAACATTGTGACGGGGAACCAGCTGTAAGAATAATTCATGCATCCTCAGTTTACCCCTACTTCTGCATGTAAGTATCTGAGAATAAGGGTAGGAGGGAATAAGCTGTACTAAATGCCAAATAAATTGTTTTAATGAGCCAAACCCAGACAGTAGTTTGGATATCTCAATCTAGATGACCTTCTGAGGTCATCTTTTTAAGAGCTGCTCTCTTTAAGATGAAAGTGAGATTTGGCAGTATTACTGGTGGAAAAAAGAGAGACTTTCAGTCAGTGTGTTTAGGTGACGAAGAAAATTTACTTCAAATGTAAGCACATCACTACTTCTCCTAAGGAGTTTAAAAATTACAGGCTTAAAGTAAAATCTCTAAAATCAAAAGTTAGTTATTTCGGCTCCTGTTTTGTTACTTGGTCAGTGTTATTTGTGTTAAGTCAGTAGATATTCTTGTGTGAAGGCAGAACTTGATCCATACATTCATTTGGCTTGTTTTGTCGACTTACATGGAGCTGTACATGTGGAAAGATGCAAAATATGTAGCAGGCATCCCTAGTTCTAAGCCCTTTACCCTCAGTTATATTTTTGAGTTTTGGCCAAAGAGTAAGGGCCCACCCTTTCAGTAAAAACAAAGGGAGTGTGGGGGTAGAGAGAGAGCAATGAGCATTTGAAGAGCAGCTCTTGTGCGACAGCATGGCCACACTTTGTGTGTCCTTACCTAACCTCTAGGCATGAAGTCATGCAGTGGAGTGAAACTTAGGGCTGGTAGCATGGTGTGAATCAAGACGCTGTTTTGAATTAGACATCAGTAAGAATTGAAGGGTGGCTTTGAGCCTCTAGCAGAAATTGTCTTGGAACACAGAATTTCCACATCTTTGGCAGACGTTCAAATCAATAAATCATTGTATAAAAAGTAGTCCCCAACCACCACCCATGGTCCCTCAGGTATTTCCAGATGGGAGTGGCTGTTATTTCCAGATGGGAGTGAGAACCTGCACAAAATTTGAGGTTGCCAGGCTATGTTAAATGTCTTCAGAATGCATCCATGTAATCACTTTCTTTTTCAGGGAGATTAGCCTTTGGAAACCTTCCTTTGTGAATCTCTAGTGACTGTATGTGTGCAATGGATACCCCAGCACACTACTTTTCCAAAAGAGTAGAATCATAGAATGCCTAAGGTTGGCAGGGACCTCTAGAGGTCGTCTAGTCCAACTCCCCTGCACACACAGGGTCACCTAGAGCACGTGGCACAGGACTGCGTCCAAGTGGGTTTGGAAGATCTCCAGAGAAGGTGACTCCGCAACCTCTCGGGGCAGCCTCTTCCAGTGCTCTGGCACCCTCACTGTTAAGAAATTTTTCCTTAAGTTCCTGTGGAACTTTTGATTCTTCAGTTTGTGGTCATTTCCTCTAGTTCTGTCAGTGGCCACCAGTGAAAAGAGGCCAGCACCATCCCCTCACTGCCTCCCTTGAGGTACTTATAGACACTGATCAGATCCCTTCTCAGCCTTCTCTTCTCCAGGCTGAACAGGCCCAGCTCCCTCAGTCTTTCCTCATAGGGCAGATGTTCCAGGCCCCTGATCATCCTCGTAGCCCTGCGCTGGACTC